>DWPV01000566.1:0-27517 GCA_018251915.1 Urbanus proteus proteus | reverse complement strand
TCCTTATAGCTTCTTTATGTAGAATACATTCCGATTATTTCATATTAGGTAAAATATGTCGCGTCACGTTGTGACAAAGACAACTCGTAGAGTAATATTATCAAACGAGCATGTCGTCCATCTGAGAGTAATTGAGCTTTGCCACTTCTAGAAATCTACAACCAATGTGGGACAGGGGTCTATATGAAGATGACCACAAACGCATTGTCACTCCTAAGAACTAGGGTTATGGTTTAAGATCCTTTTTTTCTCAAAAAGATTAGAAACCGCTTACTGAGAAATTAGATAAAACAATAATATAATTTTGTAAGCAATAGAGTGGGTAGGCGACAATTTTGCATGCAAACAATAATATAAAGTCAATGCAACGATAATTATTTTTCCCTTAGTGTATGTACATAAACTGTATATTTTTGTTTGGATAAATGCAGATCCTCAATGTGCTCTTACATTTTTAATTCTTAATAAGATGTATTTTTTACATCAGAATATGAAAAAAACTAAAATAAACATAGGTACCACAAAGTACTCGCGCATCACGTCTCTTGTGCATATTTTACGTTCACGTATCTAAGTATATGCTATAAGTAATGACAAAATACATAAATACATATAAAAAATGCAACATTCGCGCTTAATCCTTTTTATCTCGTCATTTTAGCACACCATCTAAAAATTCCATAACATAAAAAATACATACGAGTAAACAAATATTTTGAAAATTATGTATGTATGTCAAAAATGTGATAACATATTTGTGTTCGGCGGAGCGGCTGTCAGAAACAGAGGCCTCAAGGGGCCCAGGCACGTTAAGAATTTTGGGGTGTACTTAAAATTAAAACATGAACATAACATATTTATGAATGAATAAATGTGTAACATAATATTCATCATAAAATATATGTGGGACTAGCTGATCCCCGCGGTTTCACCCGCGTTTAAAAATTAAAAAAGGAATACATATCTAAACATAGGTAACTCGCTCCAGGTATCCCGGTCTCCCACAACGACGGCCGTATGCGAATGCTTTTTCCAAAATTAAAGTACCTTATGCTACGCCTTAGAAATTCAGCTATCTTCCAGTGAAAGTCCCGTCAAAATCAGTCCAGCTGTTTATAAGATAACTTCAGCCAAACAGACAAACAGACAAAAAAAAATTATAGCGTTTACGTCAGAAATGCATTATCACCCTTGAGGACTAAATGGGAAAGCCTCGTGTATATCTCTGACTCACTAGCATAGCGCTATTTTTCTGACTATTTCTTCACAATCAACACTTCAACATGGTCTGGAAACAAATAGTAACTAGGTCAAAGCGATCTGCATATTGACTTTACATACATTACAATATAAAATCTTCCTAACAGAATTTTAAACTAATTTATGCTAATGGCGTAACATCCTGGTGTTCCTGGTGTCTTTAAGTTCTTGGAGATAAAATACGTAGGTACGTACTTATGCTTTCTGTATTGTAGCAAGAATACTTGCTGTCTACCTGATGTTATTAAAGGTTTTTAATGGATGACAGACAAGCATGCAATCCCTCTGATGGTAAGTGACCATTGCGGCTCATGAACATCTGTACAACCTAGATAAGAGCACAGTCTTGACTGAGATTGGCCACAAATACAATAGTCTGAGGAGTAAATTGGAACGTACTTTTTAAATTTGACTACTGAATTGGTTAAAAAAAATAGTTTTCTTTAATCCATACATATAAATAAAGAAGTGTTTGTTTGTGATTTCAAAATAACAACTTTTTACTCAATGCATATGAAAGTTTAAATGATCTCCATAACAATAATGCAATAAAAATTTTTTGACCTTCTTTCTGTTAGGCTGAGGTAATCTACTAAACGGCTAGACTGATTTTGACGGGACTTTCACTGGAAGATAGCTGAAGGTAGAAGGCGTAACATAGGCTACTTTGATTTTTGCAAAAAGCACTAGCGTGCGCTGCACACGCACACGGGGCCCATCGTGGGCCGCTCTCCCATCTCAGTTTTGTTTAAATATGTATTCTAACTAAACGATCTAATAATATTATACTCATTTAATTCACTTTTTTCTAAAGTAATCAGAACTTTCAATATCAGTATTTTAAATAAAAACATTTTCATTATAGCGTAAGCTGATTGAAATGGCTCTATTGTATAGGAATTCTATAAACCTACCCATATTTCTGTGAAGAGGTAGTTCGTAGGAAAACAGGTAGGCCATCCAATTAAAAGAGAAATGTATAGAGCAATATTTTATATTTTAAAATAAACGAACAGAAAAATGTTTTACGTTAAAAGCACAATGCTGCGGGAATAATGAAACTGGTCAAGTGTGAGTCGGACTCGTACATAAAGGATTTCGTATGAGACGTTTGTATATATGGTCATTATGAAGCAGAGCATCGAAAAATGCCTCAAAATCGTTTTTTTGGGGTGATAGATTATTTCATTTTTATTTTTTTTCTTTCATTTTTAGTATTCTATTATAGCAGGCATTTTAATAAATTAGACGTAAAAAAACATTAAAATTACTTTAAAACTAACCGGTTGGTTTTCAAACTCGACGTGCGTTTTGTTAGATTTCCGATGCACGCCGTGGAACCCTGAAAAGTTCCGAGCTGGGCATTGACAAACTTTCCACAATCAACGTTAAATAACATTGGAACACTTTTCTGAAAACTAATTGCTCGATGACACTACGATAAATGAATTCAATTTTCCAATAAACAGCGGTTGTCGAGCTTTCCCGATAATTTTTCGCGAACAAAAACTTTTTTTCAATTTTCCTTTTATTATATTTAAGTAGTGAGTATAACTAGGATTATAACATGTACCAATTGTGTACAAAAATCTTAGTCCTAGATTTTACTACCTAGATTTAGGCCATACATCAAAAGATTACGTAAAACTATTCGAGTTATAAGCTATTCGAACACGTGGTATACACATAATGGCTCACAAAATTCAACAAATCTCTAAAATTCCAGAATTACCTGAGGCTTGTTTTTATCCTAGAAGTAGTAAACGAGGATGCAGTCCATCCAAGGGTATGTGGCCACCGTCCATGAACATCTGCAAAAACCCCAGATGTAGGTGGAATTCTACCTGATGTCTCTTCAGATAAATTACGACCTTTAGGAACTGAAACTCCTCGGATAAGTACACCTCGCTTACCACACCCTTAAAACCAGAATACACATGTTTAACAAAGTTATAAGGCAGTAAAAAATTTTGGCACAGCAGATTTCGTCCACCATTTCTATTCTCCGAGACTCGTAATAGTCATTTTTGTGGACAGGCTAAGGTGCGTCCACACGCGACGCTTGACCTCCACGCTCCATGAGTCAGGCGATTCGCTGGAAATTCAATGTGAAACATAATGAAGTCAATATTTGTATACCAACCACGTATTAGCTAACTGAAACCACAAAGTAGCTTATTTAATTTATGAAAGATGAAGGTCAGTTGTTAAGTTTTTTTTTTTTTATTAAAGGCCAGAAGATTCTGATGATGAGAGGTGAGAAATGACTCTTGACTCCCTTCAAACCAAAAACAAACGAGTGAGCTATAAATAAACGCTGCTATTATTAAGCAAAAAAAGATGTTGCGGTGGAGTAGCCGGAGTCGTCAAAGTGTTCGACCACCATAAAGTCAATGTTTGGTCCCCCATCCAGCTGACCTATGTTCCTTTTTTCTTGGACACCGAATATCAGAATATCGAATAACTTACATAGCAATCAAGTCCCCATCGCAGTGCAATATCCTAATTTGGTATAAAAATAATTTGGTTTTAAAATGTATCAATTATGCATGAACACACACTTAAATATAAATACATTAAAGAATATGAGATGAAGTGAGGGAACATAATTTGGTTTATTTTTAACACTCCTACATAACGCAATTTCGACTACAGCGAATACATTACTCGTTGGCTCATATGGGAACTTGACCTACATTTCGACCAACGAAATAAAAATATGAGTAATTCAACATTTTATGAGTATCTACTTTATATTTCAGACCAAATAAGTAGTTGAAAAGTAGGGAGTGAACGATGAATTTTATCTGTGAATGTGTGTGTGTGCCCTTGATCATAAAATAACTTTTCTTAAAGAGAAATTCTAAAAACAATCCTCATCTATCTTTAACGAAAGATATTTGAGGGCTGATACTTCTACACAGACTTAAGACTTAAGCCTGCATGTTTTAGAAGTAACGTAACCCAGAATAAATAATTTTCAGAAGAATATTACGAAACTTCCAAAGTTTCCAAATTTCAAAATGCCAGAGAAATGGCCGTTCCAAAGTTGATGACCAAATAAATTGACGGCGCAGGTGGATATTTTCAGCAGCATTTTGCACTCCATAACATAAAAGATGAATATTAAGGGGTGGCTGCCAAAAGCCTGCGAGCGTTTCCACAAGCGTTTTGCACGTAGACGAAACGATAAAATTATTCAGTCGTGACTTTTTACGTTATTCGGACGTCACTAACATTGCCGATTGTTATCCATTCCTACGTACCAAATGTTTCTTGTCGTTATTTTTAACGGTTCTGGCCATTGAACATTATCGTACTTAGAAATTATATTATTATGTAATATCGGGTTATCAACGGAAATAACATATTTCTCTTTAATAGAAAAACATTTGCCAACATTATCGTATTGAAGAAGTAAAAGTAACATAATTTATCCAGTAAACTTCAATGAGTGTGTAAAACAAAGAACTTTAAACAACTACTTATATGTATAAAATTAAACAGAAATAAGATTCTAGGAGAAAGACAACACAAAAGGAGAATATTTTCACAGATAATACTTTTTTTGTATCAGAAGACCTCTTTTTAAGTTTGTTAAAACTTAGTGTGAAAAGGAAGCCTAGCTGAGAAGCACAGATAATAATATACTCGTAAACTCACACAATACGTGTCTGAGCAAGAATGATCAAATCTTCCCGAGTCCAATAAAATCCAGTTGTCGGCGCTACTGACCGAGAAATCCCACGATATTGGTCACGCGATTTCCTGCAACGGACATCATGATGGATCGCCATTTAGAAACGCTAAAGTACCTTAGATTTTCGTTTATTACCGTCATAACATGTTCATGAAAAAATTCACATGTACCAATTATGTATGACGTAACAAGTTCGAGAATGTCGAGAGTTTAGAATTTAATAATTAATCCGTGCTGTTTGGCACAAATTGCTACAGAATAATATAATTGTTAAACGATTCAATTAATTAATAACACCATACATACATAGATCGCATTTCAAGACTTCATTAGCTTAAAATAGTTGTAAATCAATGAGGTATAGTTAACATGTCACATATAGAACTGTTATACAGAAGCACATACTTATTTGACTAAATATTGGATGCTTTAAATGTAATTTCTTCGCACTGAATGAAAGTGTACCTATCTAACATTCTTGGATATAGGATTCCTTATAAAATCCAATTAAGCTTATTCTTAATACTGGTCGAGTCCCACAATTATTAGTCACGCGATTTCCTGTAATGGACATTGTGATAGATCACTGTACTATGAATTAGTACTTACTGGGGTCGCTTGTTAAGGGCTGTAACGTGCCCTTAAAATATAAGGTAAAGAAAGATCTACAAAAACTGTCAAAAATCCATGTAGTATATTCTAGATCATTTTTGTTATGCAACTGAAGATGCAAACGGATATGCAATCCAACTTATGGAAAATGAGATCTGCCTCCCTTGGATCAGTAGTTGAAGTGATATAATGCCTCGTGTATGTCTATTTCTTCTTCAAACCAAAAGACAATAGCGCTCATCACTGTTATTGCTCATAGATACGAGGTGTTTTATCACCTTCAAAATTCCATTCATCTTCTAACATTAAGTTATAAGCTTTCCGACTTTCGGTACACTGTCTGCCCTGTGGTTCTACACTTTAATAACCGTATGCTTACCACAATTTTGAAAAAACACAAAAATCTAAAATATCCATCCAAATACAATTTCCCGTACAAATCTGATTTTTATGACAAAATCGCAGTCGTATATGCAACAATACATTTTGATATCCTGGTATGAATGTATGTCTTTGGTTTGACTGTGGCACACATATAGGAACTGTAGTGAGGTTATAAATAATAGCGTTTGTTTGTTTAGGTAGTTCCTAAGTTTAAAATAAATCTAGGGACACAGAAAGGGGCCAATAGCAATAAAAGTGAGCTATAAATAAAACAGTGCCAAGGTAGTACGTTGCCCGCCTAGAGCGCTTTCCCTCTCGACCGGATCCATTGTGCACAGACTATAAATACCGGAAACAATATTAGAACTTACCACTCATTCATTAATCTGCCCTACACAAGGTTTTATATTAACGGATCTTAGCTGAATATAAAGATAGATCTTCGACCGTAGCTTGTAGTATTTCTCGGAGAGATGAGTGTGTATAGTCCGTCCCATCTAGTCCAAAGCAATGTTTGATAATTAAAAGCAAAAATGTTATAATAAATGTATTGTGCATGAAGTTCCGAATAAAATAAAAACCATCTAATTTTCTTCTTAAACCGACGTCAATGTCAATAATTACTCTTTTATCTCCACCTATCAAAGGATTCATATGATGAAGAAAATAAGAAAATTTTAAAGTAAAAATATCATATTTTCACGGCAGCAACAATTTAAACTAAACAACGAAAATACTAAATAAAATATGTTGCCATCAAGCATTGTTACTACGACAAAATGTGCTTTATCGAAAATCATAAATGCGTCGAAGATTGGATTGACGGCTGATGGATTCTTTTGTCGTGGATACGCAAAACAGCGTGGGGATGATGGATGTCGTAAAGCGATAGTCGATATGCCTCCCGAAGTCGATCCAGTTTGTCCCGTGCCTTGTGAGAGGAGGAAAAAAAAGAAAGAAGGGATTTTACACAAGATTAAACTGAAAGTTGTCGAGGGTGGCTCGAACTTTGGAAGTGAGTTTTATTTTTATGCTTATGACATCTTGCCAGGGAAGTTTGGGGTCTTGGTGCTTGGCATGGGACTTTCAATAAACAATACGTCATGTTGTTTAACCAAAAGTTAAATAAGAAAGTGATTATGGTTTTGAGATATTTATATGCATCGTTAATAGCTTTTTCTGCTCTTAGACGTCTTAAATATATTTTATGGAATATCAAACGCGCAGTCCACTTTTAAGTGGTCATTGTCGCTCATCTACATTTAATCTCTAATAAGATTGTTCTACCTGAAGGCAACCACAAATTACCGGATACACCCACATAGCGTTGCAACCAACGCATCTTTGATAAACAAGTCTGTCATATTTAGATTCACTAATCTGCTTCAATAAACCGCAGTGACTACTTTCTGTCACGAAGACAATACTCACTTCTGTCATATAAAATGTCTATAAAAAACTCCAGCACCATTTCGCCGTGTACAATGCCAAAAGAAAATATGTGAAGAGGTGCCGGAACCCGAGCCAGTGGCCCTGCCGCCACCAGAAAGGAAGGTGCCTTCGCTGCCGCCGCCTCGGCCGGGTGTCCAGGTATCGGTGCTTGGCGCAGACACCCCTGTTGGCCAATACATAGCACTGCTGCTTAAACAGTGTCCTTGTATCAAGAAGTGAGTAGTTTTTTGTTTTAGTCTTTTTTTTGTTCGATTGAATTATCTGTCATTGATTTCACATGAGGAGTTTGTCAAATTCCACACCCAGACAGGCAAGAACCTAAGTGAGGAATAAGTTTTTTTTCAGTCTTAATTCTTCTATATATCCATAGAACCCATAATTATGACCACTATGACCAAAAAATCTTCTCTTATATCATCAACCACCTAAAATAAAAATAAAGTTCTCATAGTTCTTCAAAATAAAGTCTCAGTTAACAACCCAACTTTTCCCGAAGTGACTTCAAAACAAATCAAAGTGCAATAGAATTTGTACGAAAAATGAGAAAAGTTCTAATTAAGTTCTTCAAAGGAGATAACTTTTAAAGTAACAATGACGTCTCAATTTCAAAATAAATTGTACCACTGGGTACTGGCTCGTAACCTATTAAGGTCGATAGATACTTCTCACCCTCGGGACCCTTCGTATATTCTGGTGTCACGACGAATTCAATCTTTATTTTACCTCTTCAAAGAGATTAAATAATAAAATTGTAGTGGGGTTTAACTTTCAAAATAGACAGGAGTGGGAATGGGTCTAAAATCAAAATAATTTTAGTCAGACTGTTTTGGAAAAATATTTTTAAAGAATGTACATTCCACTATGGACACTTTCAATACAAAGTGTCCATAGTGGAATGTACATTCTGTACAATGTACTTCATTTCATAAGTTGGATTGCAAGTCAATAGACTTGCCTTCATTATTATTATTGAAACAAGGACTATTTTTAGGACAATACGTTATCGTCATTTGATTTATTTGCAGTTATTTTTGTTTAATTACTTATACATCTAAAACATTTGAAATTTGTTAATTTACTATGCAATTTAATTTGATATCTATGTAATATCAAGCTAAAACAAACAATCTATCTGAGTATTGTCTCGTGTCTGACTCAGCCCGCGAATTACGACGAACATCTCACACCCTCGGGAACCCTTCGTATATTTCGATGTCACAACGTATTCAATTTATGCCGGCAACCCTTAACTGGTCAATAAATGTTTACGCTCTACTTGCATTTGCACAGATATTTTAATATATGTAGGATATTTTATATATGAGACAGATTTTCGATGAATACTTTAATTCGTTATAGTATATATTGATACATATATAGTGTTAAAGGAAAGACTGTTTTAATTAATTTTGTTAACGCTCTTTGAAATGCTTTAAGAAAAAACCGGTTAATGATTTATTTATCATCATTATTATACGTTATTATTATTGATATTTAAATCTGGTAATACTAGAACTGACATGTGGTCATAGTGTTGTCACAGTCACATATGCAATGGAACATAAACGTACGGCATGGTACAAATCGAAAGTAGGGTGGATTAACGACTAGTAATGCTATTTCGAAAAGTGTTTTCATCAAAACGGTAGAACCAGAACGTTTTACCCTTAATATAATATAGACAGTAACGACGTAGATAAAAAGGTACAGATCCAATAGGGCAGGCAATAAACGTGTAAGAATAAAGGTTACGTTATTCGTAAGCATAGCGATCAAAAAACCTTTTTGTGCCCTAATTCGACGAAACAAAATCAACCCCGTGCCATTTAAATGTCAAATCTCTCGAGGGCATAACATTAACAATTCTGTGACCGTATAAATATTTCGCAATTTAGAAATCCACTCAATGGAAATATATTGACTTGGTATAGTGACTTAAAAGTGATTTGAAGAGAGCATTAGATCTACAACGTTTACTACGGAAAAGAACAAGTTAAATAAATTGCGCAAAGAATTTACGATACGATACGGATTATAATTTTGCTAGAGATACTCACATACCTTTAGTAGTCCCGGGGGAAAACCGATGCCGCGAATCACAAAACTCACTGTTTATAGCTCTGCTGGGTGATAAAATACCTATTTATTTCGATATATTGGAAGATACCACGTTAAAGGTAGTGCAGGTTAGAGTATTTTCAATAAAACACGCATTTGAAGGCAATAAATACTCATAATATAACACATACCGAATGTATATTTGTGAAAATTTGTGGGTTTCTTAGAAAAAGAAATATGAGTACTGTGACTATTTATTATGAATCGAAAGTTCTTTGGAAATTCTCCTAATTTTTTGTAAAAATAAATGGCCAATACCTTTTTGTTACAAATATTTAACAGAAATATTTCTAGAATTATAAAAAGTTATGGCAGCTTTAACGGCGTTTCCTTAAATTTAAATAACTTTCGTAGCATTCCCTCCATATCTCCTGAAAGGAATTCAAAAAAATCTACTTCATATTTATGTCCCACGATATGCGAGTCCCCATAAAATTCCTAAGTAAGTGATGCTCAGTACGTGAACACACTCATCTACGGCGAACGGCATCCATCAAAGTTTTACAAGGGCCCACACATGCCATTATATGGATAATTCGAGTGAATGCAATAACGGAGTCAGGATTTTACGATTCCGCCGTGACTGTCCGGGTCGCCTGTTTATCACGACGGTTTTATGGCCAGAAAACTGAACTACACACCGTTTCTTCACCAACACCATTGATTAAGCTATAAAACTTGCCACCGCTTTAGCTTTTAAGTCGGTGTATATTTTATTCCGTTTACGTTAATTTAACTACTGTGTCCTTAATGCTTTTGTCTTGTTAACCTTATTATGGAAGTCCGTCGCTCTCAGTAGGCGGCGCTCTTAGCCGGGCATTACCCTACCTCCTTCGGAGCTAGAGCTATGAGTCGCCGGTCCCCGCCATTGTCCTTTCTATTTTTTCCTCAACTCTTTTATATCCTGGAAAGTGTAAAGATCCTTCAAATAAACACCAAAGTAATGTTATAAAGGTCATCACAAAAACTTTTAATACATTTTCAGATAAAATGGAACTTCAAGATTTAAAATATACATCTAACATTATTAATCTGTTTCATCATCATCATACATCATAGTGTATATTTTCATCCTTCTTGTTTCGTTTACTCAATTTTATTAATTTTTGCACAAGAACATAATCGTTAAAACCTACACTTCCACCGTAAAATTACTGTAACTTCATAGAGTCTTTAATTTCTCTAGAACCTATTTTCCGATTTCATTTGTCATCATTCACACCAGAAACCAAATTCCTTTCAGATTACGTTTATACGAAGCGAAGGATAGCCAATGTTCGTTATGCACCAGGGATCTGTGTAAAGTGGTCGAAGATCTGCAACACATTGACACCAATTGCCTCGTGCAAGCTTTCAGTTGCGCGTGCCACGAATTGGAAAGATGTTTGCAGGTGCGTCATGTTGTATAAACTAGAAGTCATAGTGGATAGGTTAGTTTAAAGAGGTGGAAGATCTGCAACACATTGACAATTGCCTCGTGCAAGCTTTCAGATGCCACGAATTGGAAAGATGCTTTCAAGTTGAAATAGAAATCATAATGGATAGGTTAGGTTAGTCATAAATGTTTACGATATATGCGTTTAAATATAACTTTTCTGAACCATTTACACTTTTTTCAGTCACATTTTTTTTGTCAAATACGAGTTCGTAAACAAATTACTAAAGAGCTACATAATGAATTCAAAAACAGACATACAGAAACATACAAGTAACCTTATAAAGGTCTATAATCTTTTATTCTGACACACTGAAGTCTAAAAATAGTCAAGATTTCTTTTTATAGGCATAACTTAAAATAGACTTTGAAGTCGATCGTAAAAAACGACTTCAAGCAATTTTTCACACTTGAAAACTTCTGAAGAAGTTAAGAAGATACTTAAAAGTTATTACATTTTAATATGAAGTTATTAAGTCAGCGTATTTTAATATATGTCGAAGGTGACTCAGGGCCGACTTTTGCTACTTGGCGACGAGTTCGGTGCTCGAACATTTAAAATTTGCATACGAGAGTATGTACTCTGCCTAACACGCCGTCAGTGAAATATAAGGAAAGTTGGTCCACATTGAAATTCGTGTGGCAAAACTATTTAGAACGATACTAAAATATATTAAGATGCATTTAAGCATATAACATAGGTATTAAACGTTTAAACTTGCCGTATGATATGGACCATGAATTTCATATCTCCTAGAGTCCCAAACATTTAATTCCTTCTATTTGTAAATCAATAGATTTCTTTAGTATTTAAATCTTTAACTCTATTCATTTCAATCTTAAATTTCCTACTTACATTCAAAGTGAACAGATAATGGCTTGAGACATGTAGTTTGCCATATATACTACTTATAACCTACTTTCAGTTTTAGAGGTTCAATAAATAAAACATATGATAACATATAGGTATTAGTCATAAAATATAACGTCGTATACCGCACACTCATGAATGACTCACATATATATGAGAACGATCAAGTGAAAAGCGACACAAATAGTAGACAGATACAATTGAAGTTGGCGGTTTTGTTCAATTCGCTTCTTCGGCCATGCATGGCGTTCAGCGGGTGGCGACCTCAAGCCTCGGCTTGCCAATCAATACGAAAACGTTGGCCAATCGCAAAAATCACAGCCCCAACGTTACTTAAGACTTGAACCGTTTCACGATTTCATCGAATTCTTTAGTAGTATGAAAATTTCGTGCAAGATTTTCAATAATTCTTTCGGGGAAGAATCAAACCCATCACGAGTATACATTTACTCATGGTGTTCCTTATAACACTACTGTCTTTTCAGGGGAATGATAAATAATATAATCAAGTTTTCAATATTCCATTAAATAAATGTCCTTATTTGTGTAAGATCTATTACGCCTTTAATTAACTATTTAAGTAACTACGATTACCAATAAAATAGAATCCTTTTAGAATAACATTAACGTGTATGAACATTATTTTCGTGTCTACAATCCAATAAAAAAATGGTCGTATTCCCTTTGTAAAAGTAGGGAAATAAAAGTTATCGACATAATATTTGAATTAAGTATCGCATCTATAAAAGCAATCGTACGCTCAGAAGCTCTAGATATTTATGAATAGTAGAGAGATAGCTCGGCCGACGCCAATCTGTCTGTATGAAGTGTATGAATTCCACTCAGATGACAGTTCCCGCTAGTGTCTCCAACTATTTAAGTTGAATCAGGATTCCTGACAGTGTCCAGACATAATTTGAAATATAGTGCTAACTATGTAGAGCAAAGCAGCTTTAAAGCTACAAGGTTCCAAAAGATAATGAGATATTTCATTTTTATTATCATCATTATGATTTATTTTCTCCCCTGCTCAAGCCCGTTCCATATAAATAAGTGTAGGAAGACAATAAAACTTCAATCGAACTAACACTTCCTTGTCCTATTTTTCCAAAATCCCGCATTACACTTCAGACTTGGTGCCACTATTTCCCATTGAACCGGCCGCTATTCAGTCCAGCTCTTTCAGTCTCGGTGTTGTGCACAAAGCTGACAGCTTTCACAGCAATATCACTGACTTTTACAGCATCCTCATCAATTAAACGGCCTGTAATTAATGACTCTGCACTCTTCACAATTTGTCACAAATGAGATCGTCGATATTTTTGGTACCCAATTTCATGTTTTCAATTTTATTAAGGCAATTTATTAATTTGATGATTTTATTACGTTTTATAGGGGCAATTAAAGAGACAATTAATAATTAACTAACAACTAAAGAAAACGTTTTCGGTGGTTATGTAATTGTAGTAGAAGATATACGATTACAAAACACATGCTTTTTATATAATAATATATTAAGTTAAAAACAAAATTAATAGCGGAAACATCTCGGAAAGATACTGTTAGAGACATTTAAATCTATGTTAATTCTATTCTGTTTTTACTATTCATTATCAAATCGTTTCAACAGTCCATAAAACAGCCGTGCTTAATACAAACGCTTTTATCGCATATTTAGTTTCAAGATCTTAACAAACCGTCACAATAATATCGAGCATATGATTCATAAAAAGTCTGGCTACGATGGGAACTCCACCACCGCACCCTCGTTCGTTGGAACAGCGGAATGCTATTGACCTGTAACTGTGCCACAAATGAAAACGTTATGTTTACTAATCACACGACACCCGACGACGGCTGCGCCTATAAACATCATTCCGACAGTTCGAAGTGCACGAACGTGGAAAATGACTTGACAGTTGTTTTTCCTTTCTTTTATTTCCTTTCTTTTTTGACGACCTGTATGGCGCAATGGTTAACACGCCGGACCGCTAATCCGAGGGTCCTGGGTTCGATTCCCAGCGAGGCGAAAATTTGAATGATGAGTTTAAATTTCCGTTCTTGGTCTGGGTGTGTGTCCTTGTCTTGTGTGTTGTCCATGGCACCCACGACACAGGAGAAAATCCTACTGTGGGGCTATGAGTGTGAAGCGTTATTTATTATTATTATTTATTTATTCTTCTGCCTTGGCCATATCCCAGTTATTTGGTATCATCCACGACTCTCGACAAATGTTCTTCTTGACTAGTTTTAAGATTACACATCGCATCAGTTGCCAGTAGACAGATTTTAACATTGAAGCACTATTCTTTGGTATTATTTAGATTTTCTTTCCAGACAAAAAGGTCTTTGCCCACAAATAAATCATTTATGATTTGCAGCCAACAAAAGCGCTTATTAAAATACAAACTCGTAACACGAAAACGTAAAACGACAACGACAAAAATTACCTCAAACACAATACCCCTTATAATAAAAGACAGGCACCAAAAGAGTTTGTTAAGACCGCACTCGACTCAACAACTTCGCCGGAAAAGATCCTTCACTCATAAGCCTTCTTACGTTCCACTTATATACATTTCCCTCTCCAGAACACAGATATCGTGCTGATGCTGGATAGTGGGTATATAAATATTGATATGCCGTTCGAGAAGAGGTTCTGCTACCAGGCGCCCATAGTGAAGAGGTACGCGGATGTCATAGCCAACGAGTGTCCTAAAGCATTCGTGATAGTGTGCGCCACGCCCATCGACTGCATGGTGCCATTGATCGCTGAGGTGATATTGATTTGTAACAGTTTCATTCATAATAGGTGGTATAGGTAAACGAGTATCGTAGTGCTAGACTATAGAGTACAATTTTATTGGTAGTAGAATATTATGGCTTTATGGCGACTATACAATAGCTAAAGTTTGTAAGCAAAACAGCAATGCTATTTCGGTACGAATGATATGATTGGCAATAAGCACTGGTCAACAAGCTGCAATGGCGTAAAATGGTACAATATTAATGTAAAATGCGTAGGTGTGTCATACATGAATTGATGAAGGTGTGGGATTAGGTCATAGTTTCAAGAGCGAATTAGTAGAATTCACATTCTTTGAGAATGTTCCTGAAGGTTTTCTAGTGATGTTTTTCTTCACCTTAATAACATTGATATTTTCATTTTTTTTATAACAAATAAATGTACATCGATCTTGTGACTTAAATGGTCTACCCTAAATCTTGTTGTTAGTGTTACCTAACTAGTTATCTTGTTAGTAGGTACCTACCTAACAACTAGTCTATAATATCGTACTTGAATATGAAAGTTATGTCTCATTTTCTGCGTGATATTCTCCTTGTTATTAAGAGTTTTATATACCGATAGCATCTGAATATCTACGTTTTATGGCTTCGATATGGATCGTTAAGTGCCAATAGCTGTAATCACTGCCGCCTTATAGCGTACAGTAGGTAAATAACAGCTGCTGTATTGAGTCGTTAATTTGTAATGAACACTATAATACTCTGAATGCGTTCATTCAAGCGGTTATGGGGTATAGATGTATCGGTGATATGTCTAATTACGTAATGTTTGTGTTGTTTTTGATTGGATTAACAGTGGCGTTAAATGATTACCTTACATATCCGAAACAAAAATTTACAGGCAGCATATTTAAAAACGTAATCGTTTTTATGTGCTATCATATCTCTTATTACATATACTACTTCCTTGATTTGTGTTCCTCATTACTGAGAGTAAGACCCTCTCAATCTTTTTGTCTCAATGTGTTTATCAAGGGTCGTAGTCTCAATCTCTATATCTCAATGTGTGTACATCATTTTCCTTGTCAATAAAGTAAACACCGTTTATAAAATGATTCCATTAACGAGCTACAAATTATTCCATTACCAAGTTCCTTAAGTGTTTATCGACAATAGAAAGTGGAAGAGCTCTTAAGAATCTATTCTATTCATACATCAACAACGCTTCGTCGACAACTAGATGTTATCGTGATTGGATTGTTATCTCGTTCCGCAAACAATACTAAAGTTCGGCTTTGTATATCCCACTAATTGGACAAATATTGTCTTTATGCGTTACTAGTTTTCGCTCGTAGTTTGCTTTGCTTGGAAGTTTTGTTTTGTAGTAGTTTTCGTGACGCGCGTGTGTAAACGCGTGTCTATAGCATCTATCGTTTCATGTGCATACGCACACCGATTGCGTAGTAATGAAGCGTATAATTCATGTGTGCGTGTGTATGGCGCGTGTTGACGTACACGCGTGAGAAGTAAAGCGCTTTCTGAGTACTTCATATTACTTTTGGATCCCTTAAATCGATGGTAAAGACAAGTAGACAAAAATGAGACCCAAAAAAATCTCAATATCTAAATGTTTACACGATTTTTTGTGAATGAATAAACTTTTAACTTTGTTATTATTTTTTACTTTTGGGGCAGATCAAAGGTGGTCATAGTGTCACCACATTCAAATTGCATATAATTCTACAACTGGAACAAATAAATCATAATTAGGCTGATGCATAAAATCCTTAGTTTCCTCAAATTGCAATCGATCTATACGAAAAGGAGAGCGATTAAATAATCTGTGGCAGATCGCTTAATCTGTAATAATGAGCGGCCAGCCATAGACGTTGTCAAGATTAGATCGTTATCTGTGTAGTTCTGCAAATAAAAGCCTCGTTTGTCTATGTCCGCAGTATTAATTGCATTGAGTATCGCATATCAGTTGAGTATGATGTTATATTGTATATATTAGTAAGATTTCGGTATAATTTTTCATACCATTTAACACACATTTAACATATTAAATGCATACTGTATTATTGTTGAGTTATTATGCCAGAGTTTCATTCGATTTATTAATAAACACATTGATAAACCTCTTTTAAAATTTGTAGTCTTATTTTCATATAAAAAAGTAATTTCATTTTTGTTATAGATATCGTGTACTTAAACTATATCATGGGTTGAGTAAAAAGTTCGTTATAAATTCATTTTATTTGTATAGATTGAATCCATTTCTTAAAAAAATATTATTCAATTATTCATTCAGCTATTCTGCCCTCTGAGGACCATAAATGACCCGTAAAAATAGTGTTTCATTCGATTGACCATTCACTCTTTCTCAGTCGTTTTACGCCGGGACGGGAATTGGATATTAGATCATTTCGATCCAACCCGATCCAATCATAGTTTACTCTCGTCTATGATTACAATCCGCAAAGACGATCCAGCGTTTGTGGTTTCATTAATACACAGCTATAAAGGCGATATATACAGAAATGGATAGTTTGCAACTCATAGAAATGAATGAAATTATAATCTATCTGTGATTTAAAATAAGTTACGTAATCATGTATCCACCATAACTTATGAGCCTCGACCTTGGTATTTTAACGGGTAATATTTTTACGATATTTTTGCAATACCACAAATTCAAGATAAAAAATAAAAGCAATGATTATAAACAATAATAAAGGTTATATTTTTTTGTTACGTGATATAGACAATGAAAGAAACCGGATGGTATGATCCTAGAAAACTGTTGGGATCATTAGCGGTGCCTGAGATGCGTGCAAGTACCCTTGCGGCACGTGCCTTGTGTCTGGAGCCAATTTACACGCGCGTGCCTTGCGTGGGCGGCACGGAAGGCGACTCTCTAGTACCGTTGTTCTCTAAAGCGCTGGACTACTTCGACTTTACTAAGGTATTGAGAATACAATCTTCCGTAGATAGTAAAAGAAAACTGTAGGGATCATTAGCGGTGCCCGAGATGCGTGCAAGTACCCTTGCGGCACGTGCCTTGTGTCTGGAGCCAATTTACACGCGCGCGCCTTGCGTGGGCGGTACGGAGAGCGACTCTCACTAGAGAGTCGCCCTCCGTACCGTTGTTCTCTAAAGCGCTGGACTACTTTGACTTTACTAAGGTATTGAGAATATAGTTTTCCGTAGTTAGTATAAGAACACTGTTGGGATCATTAGCGGTGCCCGAGATGCGTGCATACACTCTAGTTTCACGTGCCTTGTGTCTTGAGCCAATTGACCCGCGCGTTCCTTGTATAGGCTGCTTTCTAGTACAATTGTTCTCTAAAGCGCTAGACTGCGAATTATAAAAGGTATTAAATGTAGTCTACCGTAGGAAAAATCTATAAAAAATTTCTAGGTCGGTTAGCGTTTTTAGAAATATGAATAGTAAAAAACTTGTATGAAATTTCCAAAAGAATACGTTTGGAAACTGCAAATACCTGTAAAAATGTATACAACGTTAGTAGTCAGACACTTGAAAAATCCATCCACAGCGATGAATTAAGCTTTATCTTATAAAACAGTCACGAATTCTGTTAGTGTAAATAGGGGTACGGCGCCTGTTAGCCGTATCTGCAGCACAAGTACTAGAGTGAACTTGCTCTTAATTAGTTACCCTAATTAGGAACTGCTGCTTGCGTTCTCGCGAGCGATCTCTTATTCCCAGATTGTTTGTAATAAACTTTAAAAAGATCTAATAAACACAATATCTAAAAGACTCCTTAAAGGAGTGGATAACAGAGTTCTATTTAAATTTAAGCGGTGTATTATTGTATTATTAGCTGGCTTACTTGAGGCAGTGTTCATGCCTCTATGTATTGAAAGGTATGTTAAGATTTGATTGAATGATTTTTTCAAACAAGAGATGACTCCACTTGTAGAGGCTAAGTGGTTTAAGCACAATCTAAAATGATCTGAATAATCTGCCTTAGATAAGCTATTTACTGTTGATTGCAGTTATCTATGGGAACTAATTATCCATTTATCAACATATAAGCAGAAAGATCCTAATTATTATAAATACGAATGTCCGATTGTTTGTTTTAATGTTTTCACGCCCACGCTGCCCACATATTGTATAATGTACATATACGTACATATTAGCGCGAGCGAAGCCGCGGAGTAAAACTAGTATAACATGAACAATCTTAACATCCTTACAGTGTAACGCAGAATTGATGACAGAAACAGTACGTAACGCCCCGATGTCGGTATCCCGGTTAGAAGACGGTAACTGCGTGAGAGCGGCTGAGCTCAGTGAGGCCCATGCCCTAGCTGGCCTGGTCACGAAGGTGGCCTGGGCGCTGGTCTGTAAGGATGTGCCAAGAGTAACCGGCTTTGTAGAAACCGATGCCAGCCAAGTCATATCTCCTGCCAGGTGAATATTATTGGTAACCACTAAAAGTAGAAGTTCGTTGGCAGACCACTATAACTCACCCTATGATCTTTCTATTATGTGAGATGCCTAAAATTATTGTCATTAAGATAACGACAATTTTTAGCGGCATCAATATTTTCTTACAATTTTACCACAGAATTATCCGTTTATATAAAAATCAAACTATCGTATACCAGATAAATCCTATTCAGACAGAAGGAGTAGAATAGAAAACTGTTCCTCTTTCACTAAGGAAAAGTCACAATAATTTCAATCTGAATTCACTGGCGCGAGTGTTATCCGCGTTGGCCGCGTTTATTAAAAAACGCTTTCTCGTTTTCTTGTCCATATATCGTGATTAGTGTGCATCTGTGTAAACTATAATAAGAAGACTACAACGAGATCTTCTCTGCAGATTCATTGCGAACACAGTGGAGATTTGGGGGACTGGTATCTCGAAGTGTCTCGGCCTGCCAAAGATGTCTGAACTGGAGACGACCCTCGTTAACCTGGCCTTGAACGATCTGTGCCTGAAACAAGAGATGGTGCACGAATGGTACTGCAAGTACTGCAGCTCTACTGACAGACTGGACTCGTACCAAACCCACTTCTTCACGCGGAAGAACTACGAGCGTTTCGAAGACTGCGCGTACGCGAACATACAATCGTGATCTTGATTTTGTCTTATTTTTTGTTTGTATTCGCGAATGTTTTGAAGAGTGCGCATATGTCAAAATACAATCGTAAACGTGATCTTATTTGTCAAATTGTTTTTGTCCTCGTTTTGAACGTTAACATTGTGAAGAATTACAAACGCTTCAAAAAGTGCGTCTATGTATATCGTAATCTATATCGTAATTGTGATCTGGTTTGTCAAATGTTGGCTTTTTTTCTTTTTTATACTTTCACTATAAGTTTGTGCGCTTTGACAACGCGTAGGGAACGCTAACATACAGCCATGATTGTGATTCTGTTTGACAAATTTTTGTTCTTGTGTTCCTTTTGCTGGCATTTGTATGTGTAACTCTGTAACATAAAAGAGTATGAATAAAAACATATTTTGTACACGAGGTTTCATTTGTCTTACGGCATCATTATTTCACATAGTAGCACAAGGCTTTTTCATCTTAAAGAAAAATAGACGTTCATACGATGAAATGGAACGAATGACTGTTCTTTTTACATGTGAAAAACTTTAAAGATTATTTTTTTATTTCGATTTTTGATGCAAATGAGATGAATATTAAGTAAATAATAGTTAAAATCAATATCTATCTATTCTCGATAGAAAGAACATTCGAACATTGTAACGAGGGAAACAAAGCAGCTTCTATCTTTTATACTTACAATACTTTTCTTTGTGGACTTAGAGAAATAATTACTGCTCTACCGCAGAGAATCAATCCCTGTAATGGATCACTATCTATCAAGATATAACTAAACAAGTAGTCATCGTCATTTTATAGGATTGAAGTACCAAACCAGCATACAGTCCACCTGATGGTAAGTGATCACTATCACTCATGGACGTAAGCATCATATGTAACAGGAATTTTATCTGGAGTTAATCACAGATGCGTTACTACTCCGAGTACTAAGATTTCTCGTATAAAAAGCGTCGGAGGAAGAGGCCTCGAACACATTTTCTCACCGAAACGCAAGAACTGCTGGACGCTAAAAATAGATGTGTGGGTGTATAAGTCAGTGTGTGTGTGTGTATATATGTACGTGTATTATCATCATGATTTAAATACTTGTCACAGATACCTGGCGCTAGACGTACTGTTAAACGATAAGGGTATATGCAAGAAGTTCGACTTCCCTTGCAAGCTAACGCCTCTAGAAATAGAACTAGTTGATGGAGCACTAACAGCTGTCACCTGCAACGTGGACATGGCACTACAGTGGTACCAGGAGTGGACTCTGGCGGAGACCGCTAGTTGTGATACTGTTATGCAGAAGAACTTCCTGCTACACAAACATTATGATAGGATAGATGACTGTACTATGCAGCTTACTTGATTTTTTTTGGTACTTTGTGTATGTGACGTAATGGTTTAATACTTAAGGCAATTTTTGATAGTACGCACTGATTTTTATAGACTATGATACATATCTTACTAGTTAGTTATAGTTAGTCATTTCTATGTTGTATATTAATTTTATGGGGGACAAATATCATACTTAGCATGTAGCTTATAGCAACAGTTTAACAATGGTTTTGGTGAAGCTGGTTGGATTTAACAAATGTTTAGCCAATACGAAATGATGGCAACGTATTTTACAAAAAAAAACAGTAAAGCCTATACTTGTAAGTCTCTATAACATTGTCAAAAATGTGTAAAATTAGAGCATAAATACCAGTATTATTTGTTTACTACTTTACAATTTTTACACAAAAAAAAACAACATTTTTTACCAGCGTAAACATAATAATACATTACACAACTCATAAAGCTTACAGGAAAAACTATGATAATTTTAAATAATGTTTATACTTGCTAATATTGCTAGTACTTATATAGGGTCTTACGTAAAACTTAGGTCTTCTGTTTCATGAAAATAAAAGGCGTAAAAACACCCGCGTCATTCGTAAACTCAAAAACAATGTAAGGTTCATTTCAGAGCGGCAACACTCATATTTTTCCAACTTGAAGGAGAATTCACATTAGCCGAGCTCTTTGAGGAAATTTCAAATATATGTACTTGTATATGCGAACACTTAGGGTTGCTATTCTTATTAAAATGTATAGTATTGTACTATAGTTTAGTAGATAGTACTGTATATGATAGAAAAATAATAAATAAATACCATATTTAATCAGTAATTCAGATCTCATGGGGCTCTTCCCCGAAATCGCATAATTAGCATCGGTTTCCAATATATAGAAATGGTGAGAAAAAAATTACGCCTTAACCTAGATTATAGTCGAGTCAGCTAAAACACATAGTCTTCTTATATATGAAGTACTATATTTTTACTAAAGTATGTAAGTACATATTTTTTTGACGTTTATGTGAAAAAATACATTTTTTCTTTCCTAAAAAGTAGCATCCCTGCCTACGTTAAGTATACGTCTGTTCCGTGATCTTGTGTGAACCCTTAGGCGTTCTGCCAATTAAAAAGGGCGCAGGGAAATGTAAACGTATGCTCATACTATACGCATATGCATACATATGCTACATCCGTAATGTAGAAAACATCTCTCGTTCTGTTCTAAGTGCTGAGTGGAAACAAAAAGTATCTACGTACAAGTTATATGGTTTTTCCGCAGTTCGTTAATTAAACTTGTTTTTTCTGTAATACCTAATTAATTTACATTTGCTTACACGAAAAGCTTATAGGTTGCTCTCATTTTAATATGTGTATAAAAGTGTAAGTCTACGCTTATGCTTGATATATCTGAATTGGTGTACACATATCATTTCCAACGCCGTCTGACCAGCGAACATAAAACGCGATATATCTTAGTATTTATTTCTCCATGAAGGTGTTTTTATATGTCATAAAAAATTTCAATCTTTATGACTACCACAAAAAATAATATACAAAAGTTAACGTTAACTTATGTACTAATATAGAAAAGGATGAATCCCAAACAAAAATACATTTAAAACACATAATCCCAACTTACTTAAAATGTCAACTATTATAACAGATATTTATTTAACGAGTAGCAACCTTTAAACTTTATCCTGTGATAAGTTCATAACCTTTAGCTGAAAAACGAACGATGTGAGTATACACAGTACTGGGAACAAGTATACACAGACAGTAACACATTGAGAAGTAAAATTGGTATATATTTTAGTAGCTTTCTAAGCAAGAGTGAGGCCGTGAAAATGTGCACTTTGTTTTCACTAGACTCATAGTTTCTCATTTGAGACTCACATTCAACTTTTACATAAATTCTCTCTAGATTCAGTCATATTTTTTATACGTATTTTTTATTTTTCGTGACAAATAATTACTTTTGGTTAATACATTCATAAAATAATATTCATTGTAATTCTTATTTTAATAATGAACTTACTTCGTCATAATTATAAAGTTCTTAAAGCTCATTTATGATTAAAAAACCATTAAACTTGTATTTTCATATATTTCTTTTTTTATAAACAAATACTAGAAATAGCGCTACGAGCTCTACAAAGGATTACTTTCCTCACCGTAGCACAATTAGGCCTGTATCACATTATATATTTTACATCAGCTGCTTTATTGGTTACTATTCAACAATCTAGTAAATATACTTCTTTTTTTCAACATAAAAATATACGCGACGAATGATTAGGTACGTCATGTTTCCGTTTAAATGTCTGTTAATAAACTGGTTGACAACTCTTTTGTTGTAATAAATATAAATTCAAGCAATTTCAAGCGCATATTGCATGCTCCATTTAAACGCTGAAACTCGAGAAACCGCTCTGTGTGAACTCGGCCTTATGCGAAAGGTCAAACGCTATGACCTGTGTAGCCCAGTACAAGTAACCTTGCTAAAGCTGAAAACCAATTTGTGGGATTGATCAATCATGTTACACGAGACTTATGCCAAGAATACCTATGACTTCTAACGCTTATGTTAGGAATAAGTAGGTAATGTGTATTGTACATTACTGTATCACTAGCCGTATGTTCTCAAACTAAACCATATTTTGTTACTGATATGTTACTACTCTGACATAAACTTATTTTGAGTAAGTAATATTATGTTATAGTATATGTGTTGATAAATTTTATTTAAATTGTAAAAAATACTTAATTGTCAGTGTTTTATTTTAATTAAAAATGAAATTTTAAAAAGAGCAAAAATTACTTCACATTTTAATGTAATTTTAATAAAAACAAAAATATAATATTTCATGAAAATGTATTTTTTTTTTGCATTATAAGTATGTGTTTTGTTTTTATAAAATGTTTGTGTGTAAAGTTATATGATTTTTCGTATTACTATGTTCAAAACACTTTGAACTGTTCATAATAATATGACAAATACACAACTGTTTAAAGAATTGTTGCTGTCCGTGATTAAAATCAATTAAAAACTGTAAAAATAAAACCTAAAATATAATAAACTTTATTTTTACAAACATTGTGATTTTATTTCTTGTGACTTGTACCTTCTTTCTTAAACAATAACAATAAAATCGAATTGTTTAACATAAATAATAATAAAAATAATGTTATCTAAGCATTCACCCGTTTTACCTTTTAAATCTACAATGGCAACAAATTTATTTAGCTAAATATATGGAAATATTAGCACTAAGTTCCATTTCTTGCAAATGGGCTTCTATCGTTTGTGTCCAAAAACATTTTACCGGCGGATCTGTAAAAAAAAACAAATTAAAATTAACACAAGTATGATTTATTAAAAATGTTCATTTATGCAACGATCTGTGATTTTAAAATAATTTCAGAGAAAGAAAGAAAGAATAAACTTCTATCTTTCTTTCACTGAAATTAAATTTGTAAAGAAGATTATCCTTCCTTTCTTTCTTTCTCTGAAATTAATTTAAATTCACAAATCCATACACACTTTTCTTTCTTTCTTTCATTGAAATTAATTATGAAAAAAGTTTGTTCTTTCTTCCTTGAAATTTATTTAAAATCATAGATCGATACGCATCATTGAAAGCCTAGTGGATTTATTTTGTTGTCATCAAATCCGCGGATTTATGGATCCTCGAATGAATGATGTATTGAAATCATTGAAATTCAAAGAATTTCGGGTTAATCCTGTTAGAAAGATATCCCGTTAGAATGATGTTCTAAGTGTAAGTATACACATATGTTCTAATCGTATACACTTAAAACATCACTATGTTGTTATCATTGTGTTAAGGGGACATTAGATTTGAGGTATCCATGTTTATGAACACCACACAAAGGGTCCTAGAGTGTATGCGGCGCAAATATTTTATTTCCCCTCGTAAAGTCGTGGTATGTCTATACAGTCGTAAACCAGCCAATATTACTTAATGTACCTAATCAAGCTAATTTTCAACATCTATTCCTTCCATCAGGCTTTTTGAGGTCTACCGCAGGACAAATGACACCTCTATGGGAGGTTTTGCCTTGCCTGTAACAAAGGAAAAAATCCAGAATATGAGCCGCAGCGTCTTTCTGTGTAACATTAAAACCCATTGCGATCAACACCACACATGCCAGACATTGTGACTACTGCCAAAACCGTAAAAAATAATAGGAGAGGCCTCTTTAAAGCAGTGGACCTGAAAAGGCCGATATAGATAAGAAAATTCAAATACTCACGGAGGTTGCGCTCCATATCCCATGTAGCCGTCTATCTGGAATCTGCATGCCCCTCTCTTGTTCTTCCAATCCCGACACAAAGTGGCGGGAAATCCCGAGGGATTAATAACAGACTCCGCGTAGAGACGCCACGCTCGGTTGTGACTGCATCCATCTGGAATTAGAGGGAAAAGATTTTATATTATTTTTATAAGAAGTACCAAATAAGCTTACAGTCTCCTGATCAAGTTGTATGGATTACAAACCTTAAATTATTAGGTAACTTACATATATTTTATGGAATCTAACGTATGCTACAAAATAGATCCTAGGTGGTATTCCAGCGAGATTCTAAGTAGCAGCAACAAATTAGTGATTACCTTTAGGAAATAATTGTATCCAGTTCATTTCACTTAAGTTTCTTATAGAGGTTTTATAAAATTTTGTGAGGATTGATGAATGTTTTACGTAAAAACTACTGATGATCAGGTTTGGATGGGAAATATCACACAGATGGTTTGTAATAACAGTGACGGTAAAGGTAACCCAAGTGAGCACAGTCGCGTTAAATAGCTAGTTATATAAAATATTTCTGATAGACACTCAATTTCCTGATTCAATTCACTTTATCAGAAAATAATCTGCATTTTATAAGTCAAAGCTCCAATCACTTCATCTCTATCTTTTCTGCATTGAAGTTCCAGCAATAATTTGTTAAAGTGGATCGTATCGAGATCGTTAGATATTCTGTCTTGTGCCAGAGAACAATCTGGTTCTTACGTTATGCAATCTTGGATTGATTTTCACGTGGAGTTTCAAACTATTGAACACAGAAAAGTGAATTACGTAGTAGGGAACGAAATGTGTTTACTGGATTTTAATCACGGGAACTTTTTGTTTCTTTTTTTATATGATCGAAGAAGCAAACGAGCATGCAGTCCACCTGATGGGTAAGTGATCACTGCCGTCCATGGACATATGTAATCCACCCCAGATAAGATCAAATTCCTACCTGAGGTCCGCCACAGATGCGTTGCTACTCCTGAGCAACCGAGGAACTAAGTTGGAGCGCGATAGTATCTCGGATAGTATGTCTCTCTTACCATAATTACTGCTGAAGGCTGAAATAGGTGTGGTGGTGGTGCCGCCGTAGTCGAACCACAAAGGGCTCTACCACCTGTAGTGTAAGCTGCTTATAGACAAAACGATTTTATGTAAAGACTTCTACGTGATTCTAAATAGTTGCATCACTACAATACTCATTTTTGGATGATATTAATCTTAAATGCATTAAATGCAATTAAATGTTAAATTCTGTCCTGAAGGTTGTGTTATGGAAAACATATTTGAAGATCTTTGAAGATGTTCGAACAATACTATTACGACCAGCGTGGCAAAACGGTCACTAGGTATACCGGTATGACACATAATGGGTTCCGGGTTCGATCTCGAGCCAGTCATCTGAATGATGAACTTAGATTTCTGTTTTGGGACTGGATCATTGTTTGTTAGTCCATGGCGCCCCCAATACAAAAGAAAAATTCTACTGTAGGACTAAGTGTCGAAAGCGTATTCTTTTTGCAAATTGACATAACTTTGTAGAACGACTTACGGAATCATTACTTTCATTAAGAGCATGCTCGTTTTGTAATTAAAAATCGTTAAATATTTATGTAAGATAAACTGCAGCGTTCCCAATACAACATTTCTCAATACAAAGCATTAACTACCAGTTAGCAGTTACCTCTGCGACAGTTTTATCGGACATCGGAAACTCCATTTGTTGGTCAGTAGCGCCCAGTTGTGGTCACACGGAAACTAATCTGTTGTCGAGGAAATTAAAACCGCAGTTTGTTTATGCACAACTTAAGGTTAAATTATTTACTTGTTATAAATTGTATTTATTGACTCTTCGGTGGATTTGGATTGAATAAATTTAAATAAATGAATAAACGTTTCTAAAAGATGATACATAAGAATACCTGAGGACTAAAAAATGTAATATACGCTACGAATAGATAACCTCTCTTCCTTTGGGAAGTTGGTTAAAAAGGACAGGGAACAAAGCAGCGTTTAACACTTATGTTATTAGGGAGATACAAGTGTAGTGTAAAAGTTTTATGTATTTGAAAAATCTATACAAAATAATGAAATTGAAGTGTCTATTTGTCATTTCAAAATAACATTTTTTTACTCAATGCATATAAAAGTATACACGATACCTATAACGAAAATGCAATTAA
>DWPV01000565.1:0-27530 GCA_018251915.1 Urbanus proteus proteus | reverse complement strand
ACGAATGTGGAATTAATATAAATGCTGTTTGGAGTGGAATAAAGGTATTGTATATTGGCGAACTGAGTTTTATTATACATTTGAGTAGGTTTTATAAACCTTCCTCGTCATTAAGCCATTATTATCCCATATTTGGGCTTGGGACAAATTTAGACGGGTTTAAATAGTCCATCAAACTAACGCGGTCATCAGTGGGCCTTAGTAGATTTCATATACCTATACGTTAAATTACTTTTTAACGAACTTTAGGATATGTTGCTTTTACTACAATATTTTTATCATTGTTAAAGTAGGTGATTCATTTCTAATGCTTCGAAAAATCAGACCTCCAATCTGATATCCAAACCTTGGACCCTTAGACCCAACCTCAAACGACTAAGCTATCATTGCAAGCCTTGCTAGTCATGTGACTACGTACGTAGGATGTAGTAAAATTATTTTGAACACAATGATGTAAAGTTAAACATGAGTTTAGATTCATACGAGTGCGCAAGTGGGTTTTAGCAATAAACCTTGATTTATCTTAATTATAATTCTTGGACTATCTTCGTCCGGTAACAATGTTTATTGTCTATTATTACATAACGTCAAGGCTTTGACACGTTTATTTTAACTTTAATGATGGCTCGTATGAAGTGGTGACAAAATTTTGCAAACACCTTAAGAGTACGGGTTAAGGGTTAACATACTATTGACACATTGACTATTATAATATAGTTTGAGGCTTAAGCTTTAAGCAATGATGACATCAACGTTAAAATTCTTTATGTGAATTAAGATGAGACTATTTCATTGCATATCCCATAAATTAATACTTTTTATAAATTAAAAAAAGATTGTTAGTAAGTAAAATAGTAGAAAAATTAGAAGTAGGCAATTCAAACTACAAGTATAATTAGATAAATGGCAAGTAGGTATATAAACGTTCTAAATCAGTATAATTGTACTATGGTTGATACGTGTAAATTGAGTCACCAAAAATATTTATTTTTATGTTAAGTAATTAACTTTCAAGTACATATACTAAAGATTAGAAACTGAAATTGTTATTTTAATTATTTAAATAAATAATATAATACGATCGAATTACGTAGAAATCTAGCGAAAATCTTGCAAATCACATCGAAACAAATGATTGTTCAGACTGCGTTGAAGTCTTTTGTATTAAGACATTTCCGTGCTCTCATTTTAAATTTGGTTAATAAATCGTTATTTTTTGTCATCTCAACTCACAAGATTAAATTCTTTGAGATTTTTGGGTAGACAATATAGCATTTTAAAAAAACAAAAACAAAATAATTTTATGACAATGGTATTGCGTCATTTAAGACGAAACATCCGCATCATCGTAATAAAAATAAAGTTTGCCCTTTGCGTGCGGTGGGAGGCGCGCAAATATGTTAACTGGCCGGAGAAAGTAAGGCTCTTCCGTAATTGCAACCGATGCGGGAGCATGTGACTTGCTCATATGACTTACAGGGGAGCGGGGGGTCGAGAGTGGGGCGTGGGGGTCGAGAGGGGTCGACGGTGTGGGGGTACAATGTTTTACGTACGATTGCGAAAATTGTACGTAAACTGGGCTAACGTTACGTTACGTATTTTGTATTTCTAGCGTGTTGTGCTGTATTGACATACTGTTACACAATACTAATTAACGAGTTTGTATTCATGTGAAATGGCATTGTTTTCAATGTCTAATAGTAGTGTACGTTAGGGTTTCTTTTGAATTTTTATCGTTTAATTGTGTCTTTGTTTTTAAGGTCTTTATTAGATTTATGTATATCAGCTTGTTGTTGAGTATGATGTTCGTTATATTTTATTTGTATGGTACAAAGAAGCTTATTTTAGACGTCAGATATTGTAGTTAGGCATTTTTATGAATAATCTAAACTTTCCTACTAGGATATACTTAAGTTATAGGTGACCCGAAAAACGTTAATGATCCTGTTAAATATTTATTTAGTTTTGAGATTTTTTTTCGATTCTTACGTATTTAATTGATAAAGTGGTGACACTTAGCATCTTCATTGACATATTATATTCGTGAGTATGTTATCTACAATAACAATTTTTTCACGGATAACTCTTAAGGAAGAAAAAATAATTTACGTTTTTTATAGGCTTGCTAATGTGCGAATGAGATTTTTTTGGTTAGACATCAATAAAAATTACCAATTAAAATTGATTACAAACTTCCTATAATTCTTCATTATTCTTTAAGTCTTATGTCAAAATATTTAAAAATCAATGTGTTAAGATTACATTGAAATCTGAGGTTATTATTAAAATGGAAAACATTGCCAACCGGTTTCGGACAGTATCCGGTATACGTTTACATGGCAACACGATAAGGATTTTTTTGTAATACTTAGTTTTTTATATAATACTTAGAAATCAGTCTAACAATTTACACTTGGTTAGCGCGGTGGAGTATGGCTCCTTCTGAGAGGGTACCCAACAGCAGAAACTGTAATGGATTGACGTTGGCGAATTACAAGTAGAACACTTATGGCATAAACTTTGTCTTAATCCATTTGAAATACTGTGTTTTTATAATTTTATGAAATAAAATTACAGCTTATTTGATATTAAAAATTTGATGTTGATGATGTTAAAATGTTGATGTTGAATGGACGCACGAGCAGCAGTAAGAGTAAGAACTGGGATGAAAGGAACGTAGCCAACACAATCTCTGATTAAGTTAGAGGATAGAGTAAAAAATAAATAAAAAACGGGACAAGATGCCTGACTTGAGTTAACAGAGATGTGATAACAGATGTGTCTTTCTTCTGTAAACTAAGAACGTTTCGCATTAGTATGAATTAGTATAACATTTATAGTAACACATATAAACGAAGCCGATATCGAGTTTAAATGTTTTAAAAATTCGAACTTTGGACCTCATGAGTGCGAGGTCATAGAAATTGGAAATGGTCGCTAGAAATCCTTAACATACTTGACTCGTAAGTTTTTACTCGTATGTATACAATATATGTATACTTTTAATTACCGAGAAATATGATGATTCTGTAAACACCAGGATGCAAATTATAGTGATATCCTTCTTGGAATTTGATTTTTGAATCAGCCTAACTATATTGTATCGTGATGCGAAGAAAAACCTTGCACGTGCATAGCTACCCGGATTAGTCATAATGTACAGTCTCATACAATATAGCTTAAGTATAGTCTTCTTGCTTTTCCCCGTGGGTTTGTCCAATAGTACTTACCAAATGGTACAAAATGCATTGTTCGCGCTTCTTCTTTAGCTTCATTTATTTAAGTTTATTTTATAATTTAATTCATTTTTTTAAATCATTTACATTTGAATAATATTCTACTTGAAAGCAACATAAAAATGTACATTAATAACGTGATAAAGATAAACAGTCAGATCTGTAAGTTTAAATTTTATGGTGCTACTATATGTCTATATGTCTAAAAACTCTTATGAAAATTCAATAAAATATTTTACGATTCAATTTTACATTTAAATGTTGTCATATACTTGAAGGTATATAAAGTTATCTTTAAAGGAATTTAATTTATTTAATATCTTGATTTTAAAAAATATTTATCAGTAATAATTTTATACGTAATGGAATATATTTAAATAAATTAACTCGGCATATAATTAGTTCAAGGGTAGATAGTGTCATTGCAAATATTTATAGATTATTGAGCTCTCTCGTTTATTTGACAAGGCTTTGAGGGAAAGTAGCACATATTTTATTTTCACAATAACAATATATGTATAACGGAATGTTAAAGTTGGAACGGTAAATTATACAGTGTATTATATCGCAGTAGGTAATTATATCACGAGAAATAGTTTAATAAGATAGTGTGGTTCTTCACAGGTTTTCCTCGGATCATATCTAAAATAATATATAGATTTGTACTATATTATTTTCTCCACATACAATGTTAGATCTGAATCTTATTTAGATAAAAGAATGATAGCTTGCCTCGATTATAAAATCAATTTTATTTATAGGTACATAATGTGAAATATTAAATCAAATTAATAAGAAACGAACCTACGTTTGCTACTTCGATCATATAAAAAAAAAATGTTAGCTACACTCACTCAATCATCAAGTATTGGGGTTAAATATGTTAGTTTGTTTCATATTGCAGTTTTAATATCATGTTAAAATGTTTAAGATTTATTAATAAACTATAAGTATCCGAGTTAGCCTAACAAAAACATTTAAATAATCGATTACGCACATACGTCAATGTTTAATAGAGATAAAGCTATTCATACACTTAGCTGCCATTATTTATTTTTCCTCTTATCATACTACTTATAACACGTAAAATATGTTATGTTTTTCTCATTACATAAGAGGATGTTTACTAGAATAATGTAGGTACAGGTAAAATTGTATTTATAGGCGTCACTAGTGACGATATCCAGGCGTTGTTCGGTTTCAGTCATTCAGTAGATTACCAAATACAAAAGTGTGTATATCTTAATTTGTTATTAGTATGATTATATTTCAGTTATACCTATTTAACATGTTTATAGCTAGTTTAATGTAAGGAAAAGGAAAATATGTTTTATTTTACATACTCATCAATTTAATTTAAAAGAAATCCAAGATAATATATTTTTTTCTATTTAAATTAAGTGATATCTGTAAAAAACCTACGAAACAGGGTAACTGTTGTACTGAAGTAGTCGAAAGTAAGTTCGATTGAGGGCAAGGCATTTAAAATCTTAGTCAATTTCTTATAAAACAAAATTTCTTCATATATCTGACACGTGTTCAATTTTATACACAAAATTATATTAAACAACGTTAATAAATAGGACTATGTTATCTTTTGGACATATAATTAACCATTAAATTATAAGGAACTAGTTTTCGCCCGCGGCTTCGCTCGCGTTAATATGTGCATGTGCATTCGCATTTAAAACTAAACATTATGTTTGTATACTTCAGGTATAATTCAAATGCAATTAATTCTTATCAAGTGGTTGTAGATGTAAAAAAATAATTTTTATACCTACATAAATAAAATAAAAAGGTGTATTCTGGCTATGGCCTATTCTGGACCTCTGGCAATGTGTGTGCAAAATTTCATAAGTTACAAACAAAAAAATAAACGGACATTCGCATTTATAATAATTAGGATATGTTCAGTATGCATACAACTTTATGATCCTACGATTGAGTGGGTAATTTGTCTGAACATCCGTCAGCAATTTGAGACAATTTTGAACCGGAGTGCTCCTCTATACTTGGTCACGCGAACATAATATGACGTCATTCGATAATAATGATGTATATTATTTTAATTGAAGGTATCGTCATAACAATTGTTGTAAAAATGTTAATTTATATTTATAAAATTATTTTCCGTTAATATTTATGTTGCAAGGTTACCTACCTTTACTGTAGGTATTACAAAGAAAATATCTTTCCTAAACATGTATTAATTCTAGGACGGATTAGCTCTAACGAAAGCCTTCATCAATATGCAATGTATACTACATAAAGTACATTATAGGTAGATGTAATATATATTTGTATTTAATAATATAAGAAAGGTTTGTATACTGACAATAACTGCATATTAAGACTGATTTGTAAGAAACACCTCTACATTAAGACGATTAGTTATTTAAATAATAAATAGTTAAAAAACATTTACGAATTTGATTCCGAGTTTTAGCGCAACTAATATAATAATCATCGGATATCGGCCCTTGACCATACCTTGTACATTAAAATTCAATGTTTAATTGTGTTTGTTTCAATTATATTTACTCCAATGTTTATTATTCTAAGCGTTATTTACTTAGAAGGGTCAAATCTTTCTTAGGACTAGCGATGCAACGATCCATATATGTATATATCGGTATATCCTAATCGATATTGCACTATCGATACGATATTACAGAGTCGGAAAAAATTGCTTGTTGTATAAGTATTTATATCAATATAATGAAATAAACATTCGCTGTCGAACTTTTTAATTGCTGATAAGAAATATATACTTGCTTCTTATACAAATAGGTGGGCCATAAAGGTTATCCAGAATAAATAAATTCGTCAGTAAAAATTGTCTTCCCTATATTTTTAACAATTGTCGGTTCAATCCAATGGATATTATTACGATAAAGCTTTATCGCAGTAATAAATAAGCCTCCCGCGATTAGATATTATCGGTTATCGACATTTTAAACCATCGATATGAATATCGACATCTATATCGATAATTTCAATTTGCACGTCTGCACTATTAAACAGCTTCAAAGCCCTCAAGCGAGCTTATATAGGACACATACATATACATGAGTTCCGTGACTAGGCATAATAAGGATGTGCTAATCTTCAATCGGCCTAGAGTATCGGAATGCGGCATCTTTGTGTTAGTATGATCGGAACTACGTGTGTTTAATAGTGATAATAAATTTACTTCATATATCTTATATAATATAATTTTTAATTTTCCATTTGATATAATTTATACATTATACATTCCTTTACTGAATTCAGTACTGTACATAAATGTAATTGTAAAGACATTTGTAATACCTCAGTGCTACTCATTTCAATCATAATAAATTATTTCAGTAATAATGACTAAAATTAGCGATCAATACTCACTGAACCACTCACCGTTGAGACATACGTACATATTTACCTATTAAATATTCGAATATTTATTTAACGACACACTCGTATTACTTATGATGATGTAAAGTATGTACTTTAATATCTATTCTATTGCGTACCCGTGTTAATAATAATTAAGTACCTAATAAACATAATACACTTATATGTATATATATTAATATTCATATACGAGAGTTTATTAATTTAGTAGCTTAAGATATGTAATATTGCTGACATGTAAAGTAAAATAGAAAAAGTTGATGAACCGATGTATCTACACATCTACAGTATTTGTAGGGTCGGTTACAGAGGAAGGAAAAGATGTTTTCATTTCGAAGTCCACTGTATTAATGATCATGAAAAATATTTACAATATAAAATAAACTAACACATGATATTCTATAACTAAATCTATTGACAATTTTCAAAAAAAATATAAAAATATAAAAGGTTAAAAAAAAAGGTTATCAAAAGAGGTTTATGCACAAGTTTTCACTGTAAACAGTTTTAATACCAGAACGCTACATATTCATAAATTTACACAGAATTTATTGTTAAAAGATGTGCGCTATTGTGTTTTATTTCAGACGATGGTAAAGACGGTACAATAACATATTTCTATTTGATTCGCAGAGGTAGTCCTTCATGAGGTCAGTCATTGATATACCTGTGGCCGGGTTCACGTAAGACTCCAATCTTATTTGGGATTGATTACAAGTGTCATATTATAGTTCTTCAGTCCTAATTAGCTGCAACGCATCTGTGACTACTCGTGGTTAGAACTGTTCTATTTGTGGTCAGTTACAAATGTTCACAAACGGCAGAGACCTCCTAATATTATGTAGACCGCATGCTAACCTGCTTTTGTTACATAAAAAGTAGACGCAGGTTTGATAGAACGTTATCAAACTATTATTATTGTCCCACTGCTGGGCACGGGTATCCTCGGACTGTGAGAGAGGTTTGGGCCACGTTCCACCACGTTGACTAAGTGTAAATTGGTAGACATCTCACATTTTTTATTATTTAAAAATAATTTTCAGGCGTGCAGATTTCCACACGATTCCGGCGTCATTAATCTCGGAATCGGCTGCAACGATTTTATTGAAATTTGTCGCGCCCGAAACCTAGGAGGACAAATCGAACATGCTAGTTTTATTTCCAAAAAAAAAAACATGATGTATTCAAAAGAGCAAAGCTCCTGTTTTCTGATTCAAGTACTGCGTATATAACTTAAAAATAATTTGGTGTCTTTTTGTGCCTGGGTTCGAACTTCGGATCCGTCAACCACTATGCTTCGTCAACTACTTTGCTATGATATGCTACTACATTGCTCAAAAAGTGTAAATGGTTGCTTCGTTGCTTTATTATCCAGATGTAACAAGGATGTGTTAAGTTAATCGGCCGTAAGGTCGGAATGCGGTATCTTTGTGTAATCGGAACAACATAAATATTGGCCGAGCAGTCATGTGACCGCGTCATGTGACTGACAATGACAGCCTTGACATTTCGGATATCACGGAGCTTCGCAGTTGCGTCATAGTTTGCGTTTAAGCTTACCTTTGTTGCTAGCACTAGACTCTTTCTGAGAAATGTTTATACTTAGATATAACTATGAATGAACCGGCATCTGAAATGGATTGTTATTGTATCTTAGATTGAGATGTCAGATGACACATCTCATAAATATGTTCCTAGAAATAATAAAAATACAAACCTAGAAATAATAAAATAACAAATAATGACTACTTACTACTAAGATATTTTTCTTAGAAATTAAAATGAGTGTATAGCTAATTTCCCTTAGAATACGTACCTATGTATGTAGATAACAAACGTATTGTAAGGGATTTAAATCAATAATTCATTTTTTCCTGTTATAGTTACTCATTGTTTACAATCTCGTGAACTCTTGAAAGAATGCTCTTTGTAACGCTGTAATGATGGTCACAATGCTGCATTTGTTTCTAGAATGGGGTGGGTTTTTAGACAATTTATCGTGACGATCTCCAGAAAATACATATTGGTAAGTGCAACCCTTTTTTATTTCGGGAAATTCATCTTTGACCATAAAAGGTGCTAGAACCCTTTATGGTACGCCTCAGGAGACACCATCACGACAATTATTTCTACGTAACGCTTTTAGGTTCGGTAATCTTAGTCCTTGGGGATGTTGCAACATGCAAGTCTATGATAAGTATGTCTCCCTGAACACCGTAGCGCCATCAACTTTAACACCATCCCCAGGGAGAAATAGGTGTGGCGATGGTGTCTTCGGACTAGAACCGCACAAACACAAAGACCACACAAAGGGTTCATAATAATAATGTTGTAAAAGTAATAAGTACAATATAAATAAATAAACAAGAACATTCATATTAATTATGGCTCATTGTATAAATTCGATGTAGAAAATTAAACCGGTTGCTACAACTACCTGAATTATCTTAGGTACATATTATTAAGCTTTGTTTCTTTATACATATCATAAAATGGCAATGAATTGGCAAATTAAACGAGATTCATTTTTAATTCAACTTTAATGTATAACGAGACGAAACAAGCGTAGCGTCACTTAATAAAAACGGCTAGCTAATATTTGTAAGAAAATTAGCGGAAAAACGGGTTTAACATATTTTTCTAAAGGGAGTGACGTAGTTTTAAGTAAGTATATATGACCGCACATGTGGTGTTCTTTTAAAAGTAATATTAACGTTTTTTTTAAGTGTTAAAATGAATAAATGGTAACTGCGTTGTTTGTGGCGCGTCTTTTATAAATTACTAGCTAATCCCCGTGGTTTCACTCGCGTTGAAGAAGTAAAAAGGCTGTAACTTTGCTCTACTCTGAATACTGACGAGAAGAACAACCGTAAATCTTCTTACTTACAGAAATATGTAACATGTTAGACAAATATTGTTAGAATAATCGTTGTGGATTTAATTTTATCATCTAACGTGGTAAATTCAGAATATGTCGGTAAATAAAACAAAATAAACAGGTAAAATGAGTGAATGTCTAAGCGATTGCAGCGTTATTATATTACCAATTTTGTAATCTTAATGTTATTAACATTAATTTTTGTCCTATAAAACCATTAGATAAGTAAAGGTCTTTGGATAATATATACTCGTCGTTTATTATGAGTATAAATAGAATTTCTGGTTGCAGCAAATTAATTAAAATAACATTTTAGTAATCTTTTACCGATAAAATATAGATAGTACGCGTATAAAATTTTGTTTAAGTACATGCGCTCTTAGGAAACTGAAATATGATTATAGTAGCGGCATCTATGTAAGTAGTTGAGAACTATTTAGTTCTCAGAAGCTTTACATGAAGAGAGCGTAGAAGAGTGAATCTTTACAAATCATTCTTAAATGGGTCGGTAGATGGCGTTGACTTCAAATTATTTTCTTAGTTATAATGTTAATTGTTAACACATCTATTTATTTTGTGTAATTAATAATATTTATATTATTAATCCAGAAAGCATCCCACAAGGAAAACTTTATTAGAAATAGTTGAGTAAAAATATTTAGTGGACGCTCGTTGATGTCTAATACATGGACTATAAGTTGAGAATATGTAATTAAAATTTCTTAAAGATGTTTATTTAAAAAAAATAGTTTTAATTAATTCTAGTAAATAATATCAAACACTAAGGAAGTATAAATTAAAAGAATATTGCAAAAAACGTTTCCCTCGGAATCGATGAATAAAACATGTTTTCATAAACAATGTATCATTACAATTAATCATCTTTGGTAATTTGGTTAATTTGCACCAATTAAGTAAATAATAACCGTAAAAGCAATTTGTCGTGTGTAAACAATATAGTAGACTACGGATAAGTGCTGTAAAAACCTATTAATTACCGCTGACGTCTAAAAGTAGATAGGTACGATAATTAATGAAAATTAGTCTGTCGGAAGATAATATTTTTCAATTAAGTAGACGAATGTTCTTTTTGCCCGATAATTAGTTCATACAGTATTGACATAGATAACTATTAATAAAAAATACTTAAGTGAAGTTTGAGTAAGTGGTGTTACCGCCCCACCAAAGGTGGTAGAGCTCTTCGTGATTGAATTAATATGGCAATGGCACCACTGGCTGTATCAGTTGTATGTTATAGTCTTCTTGTTGGTCTACATGTACACGTATAATACGCACATAAGTCTGTAGACCGGTTCCCTGAATCTTCTTTATGTTTTTCTCCTTTATTTCAATGTCTATGATTGTCTGGTAGAGATCGCTACTTTAGCAAAACGATTGGTGTACAATAAATAATTATCGTATTGTATTGTATTGTAAATCTGCTTAACTGACTCTAAAAAGGAGGAGGTTCTCAAATAGGCTGTATTTTTTCAGCCATAAAGAAAGTATTTTACGTACTGGTTTTAAATACATAACTACATAGTTCAAGTACTGAGTAGGTACTGTTAACCATACGTGATAGGAATAAATATTTATAAATTATGTATTGGAGTAATAAATAATAGTTACCCTATCGAATATGAGTAAAACCTACTTAGTTTCGGCCACACACAAAAATACACACACATTTTTAATTGAAATACGCATATTTGAATAAAAAACACACGTGTAAATAAATGTATAATATGTGGAGTTATCTATATGATATTAAAAACTATTCTACTAAAAATAGATATTATACTAAACAATAGAATCTTTTTTTGAAAATAATTGTTTTTTTTTACCATAAAATAGGTCAATGCTATTCATCTGCTCCCATTAACTCAATTAAGTTAGCCTCCTTACATTGTAAGGTCTAACGTTATATGGACGGGACAGGTCCTTGGGCACGTGGAGGCTCGCAGGCGGAAGTGAGAAGGCCCGAAAGAAAGTACTCGCGACCGGTTGTTAGTGGGCCAACCGAGAGACCGATACGTCCGCTATTAGGGTTGACTCTTCTGCGTTAGATTTAATGTTTTATGATATTTTTTTAGGTGAAAGTAGGCATAGACTAAACTTAACTTTTTAATCCTTAGTCTGCTCTTTATAAAATAAATAGAAAGTTAGTCTACCTGAAATAACTGGCGATCTGGGTTATCTGATGCCATCATTATGTGTCAATCTTAATGAATACTGAAATCCTACGTGATATCAGCCGCAGATGTATTGCTAACCCTGAAGACTAAGTTAGAACGTCTAGTATCTACGTATAAGTATAACTATGATTCCACACTTTTCATATCAAAACACATTTATACACAAGCTTCTCTTCTATACTACATGTATACTAACCTGTTATAAAGATATATTTTATCGGTATGTACCAAGTTTATTTAGTTGGCTACCAATGTTCATTTAATATTATTATTAATAAGACGTTTTCTATAATCATATCCCCACAGTAGGATTTCTCCTGTGTCGTGCGTACCATGGACACGCAAAGACGAGTGTACAAATACCCAGACTTAGTGCAGAAATCTAAATTTATCATTTAGATATCTGTCTGACCGGGGATTGAAATCGGAACCCATTGCGCGTATTATTTGTCGGGTGTGGTATTGATTTTAATATCTGCTTGATGTACCTACGACGATATTTTATACAAAAACATCTTATTACAAGTTACTAGCCCTGTTGTCAGTTGATGTAGTGTCTATCAAGGTCAGGGCAAAGATATCAAATGCGACATCGAATTAACATCATCATATTACTTGAGTTATGTTACAAGTGTAAGAATATTATATGTTAATCTTAAAGCCGGTTCATATCAAAGATAATTAGAAGAGTTAATTAAAGTTGAATTGAAATGAGGTGCATGGCCCACACAGTCCACGCTGTAATATGCATATGCTCAAAATGTAAATTAGGTACATTGATAAGAGAATCAGTAGAATGGATATTAATTTATTCCTTTGAAGGTGATAATACCATTTGGTACGACTTCGAAGCCATCACCACATAGGTATATTTGTGACTAAAACAACAGCGCTAAGCGTTGATGTGTTCTGGATTGGAAAGTGTTAGGAGTGGCTAACCTTAAATTGAAAAAAGTCTGTGGCTGTTCCTATTCACCTATACTTATCTGAGCCTTTCAATCCACGGGTTGGTCAAGGATGACAATGCACGGAATTAGTCCATAAGCGGTTAATTAACTTCAGGTGGACTGAATGTTCTTTAACCTGCCTTCTATTTTACATAAAAAAGTGTAATAGTTTGATAACCGTTTCAAATTGTTAATTAATTTGTGATTTATTTATAGTAGAAAGCTAAGCTTCGAAAGTTAAATGCATACTGTTATAAATTATTACACTATAAATCTGAGCGCACTAAATATTAATTACAAGTCTTTATTGAGCTTTTTCTTCTAATACCGGAGTCACGTAACATCGTTTCATTTGAATAGTTTCGCAAAAGATGTAACCTTACAAATTATAGAAACATCCTCGTTGTATTTCAACATATAAATTTCAAAATAATATTCAGAGAATTTTAGAGAACTTTCCTCAATAAATACGAATCACACGAGTGATTCACACTTTCGAAACTTATACTAAAAGATACCCTGGATAATATTATATTTTCACGTTCATCTGTTGATAAGTGGTAGGTAAATGCCGCCCATAAATATCTGTAATTAACTCCATAGAAAATTAGGAGTTTTACCTAAAGCTGATCATTGACAAGTAGCCTCTCTTCACTCAAATTAGAACAATCGTACGAGTTGTATGTGTAAAAATAAATAGGAGACACTGAGGTAAAATCTTGCTTGATCGAAAGCAGAAAAGTTTGAACTCTTCGTTTTTATATTGTACAAGCTTTACCTACTGCTATACTATTTTTATCTCGTAAAGCTGTATAGTATAGGGTATGGTATAGCACATGCATAAAGTTATATGGCTTTATATTTTCTAACATATAGGTATGTACGTACTCTAATTTATTGTTTTAAAAGTAGTATCGCATATATTTACTTCGTGTTTGTAACTCTTCTGGTTAATATTTTTTCGACAAAAATCTCAAAACTAAATATATTTGATAAAATAGAATTCTGATATATGCAAAATATCAAATTCAAAACGATACAATCCCCTCGTTAACAAGTTAATCACACTCAAAGCCAAGATAAGTATCCGTTGACCAAATCATGTTTAAATAAACACTCCACTTTCATTTAATATCCGCAAAGAGAGATTTCTCTCTAAAATCATAACTTTTAAATTCACTTTTCCCAGATTTGCGGGTTATGTAACGTTTGAACTTTGGATGATGACGCTGTTTTGATCTTTTATAATAAAACATGACTTGATTTTTTCGAATTTAATTATGATTAAGATCTAGGACCTAGGTGGTACATGTCACATACGATCGGTAGTATCAGGTTCGATTCCAGGTTAAGCCTTCAAATGATAATCTATTTTCAGTTTGGGTGTTTCGTGTTTTCTCCTGTATTTTCTGATGCCAGGAGCGCAACATAATATCATTGTAACAACACAATAATACATAGTTATTAAAATATTAAATGCACATTAAATATCAGAAAAAAAAATCTTTCATAATAGTAGTATACCAAGCTAGGATCAAGCTAGGATACTACACACTTAAAAAACTGACGAGTACTCTGACTATCAGATGTAACGGCAGTAACCACTTAACACCACCATATTATATTACCAGCAATTTATATAAGAGCAAGGAGTTCAGGAACGGAAAGTTGCGAGGAAGTTCAGAATGAGTAACACAAATATTTAGCGTAACCGTGCCATTGCAAATACGTTGACCTTACGACAAGTGTTGCGTTTGTGTGAGCTGCACGACAATACCATGCTATGTTACAGGGATAGAGGAAACTTTGTTGGAATAGGAAATGACTGTAATGTTACTTTGACTTTTTCCTATAAGAATTAAGTAGCAAATGAGCATGTTGTTACTTTGACTTTTTCGTATAAGAATTAAGTAGCAAATGAGCATGCTGTCTAGATAGATAGATAGATAGAGATAGACAGATAGAGATATCAGATGATAAGGTATATAGCATTTACGTGATAAATGGTTATTGCCGTCCATGGATATTTGTAACCAACTACATATAAAACAGGGGTTTTACATGAAATCAGACATAAATGCGTAGTTACTACTGAGAACTAAGATAATCGCTTCATTGTAAGACAACCAGAAATTACTCTTTCAACGAAACACAAGCTACGCTAAAAATAGTCGTGGAAAAATCAAAAGTAGTTTCATTTAATTTGTTAAAAATAGTATATTTCGCAAAATCCTAAATTAGAAACGTGTGCTGCAACAAATTTATATGTATAGAGGAATTATACACCTGTGTGAGTGTTAGAGACTCCGTTGGACCGAGAGAAAGTCCTCGAGGTCCATTCACAAGCCGCATACAAATATTTGTGACCGCCTACAATACCGAAAACGGGTTTAGACCTTTCTCGGTTTGGGCGAAGTTATGAACTAGTGTGATGATACCCTAATGATTAGATATAGTTTAATATAAAAATCTTTGACTTTAGGTACTACAAATTAGCTAAGAAAATTGATTTTTAGACTTTTAAACGTAAAAGTATAACTATTTCATAACTAAAAAATATTTTAAATTTAATGAAAATAAAAAAATATCTTACAGATAAGATTCAGGATAAGGTAGCTAATTGATGCTAATTGGATTTGACTCATTACAGATATTCGTATTCAATCTTAAATATAAAAGGTGAGCTACCTCAAATTCATTTTTTAAACATATTACTAAAACGGGTGTTAAACATCGCGCAATTAAGTAACAAGTGTTATAAATTCTAAGTAGCTAAACAACAAAAAATATAAGTAATTTAACATTGATTCAACTAATGCACGACCAGTATCTACAAAGTCAAGACACAAAATAGTAGCTGTGATCGAAGATACTATATTTATATACGTTTATTATATACGTTTATTGGTTAACAGTAGCACAACACATGTAGCATACATAGTAAAAGTATCAGTATTTCCCAATAGCCGGTTGTTTTACGTCACGTTATCAATTACACTTTAGGCGCATTTACATACATAACCTTAAGTGAAAGTATGGGACTGGTCCCCACATACTAATGTTCAAAATGTTTTAAGATTCCGACTCCACACGCTTCTTGCCAATACTTTTCTCCGTCGAGACATGCGGTGTCGGCAAATAAGCTGAATATATTAGTCAATCGAACTTGACCAACCCCTCTTCGATGGTCAAAGATTAAGTTACAGATAAACCTTTTTGTATTATTATGCTTGCGAGGTGGTAGAATGAGTATAGGCCGATCGGGGAGGTGCCACCATGATAACTATGTCTAGCGTGAAGCAGTTCCTATGTTTCGTTGGAGGAGTGTGGTTTCTGGCTCACAATGCGACCTAACTGTAAATACGAGGCCACCATCTTAGACCCCAGGAATTCCCCTAGTCCCCTGCAACACATTAATTAAATCTAATGGACGGCAGTGGCCACTCACCATCAGCTATATGCTGATTTACTAATTCATTCTTATAAAAAATAGGAAGTAGGTGTTCCTTTTATATATTAACTAAAAAAATAGTTTTCTTAGTTTATTCTTAGAAAGGCATTTTATGACATAGTTGTTAGATAATCACATTGCTTCAGATATTGGTAATTCAGAAATGAAATACATATATTTCTGAGCAACAAATTTACTACTCTTGGGGATATTACTACTTTTGAATGATACTATAAAATTAACAAAAAGGTAGTTACATAAAATGAATACATTAAATTATTTAAGCAGCAAAAAAATTAACATTAGTTATACTGAAATTCATAACCATTTTATTATCATAGGAATGGGCTAAGGCGGGATTGTAAAATTTATCTACCTCTTCTCTCTTGTTTATCGATCGCTTTTCTGCATATTTGTTTTATTTACCTGGTAAGTAATGAAAAGGTTATAAAACAAATGTTATCAATTTAAAAAAATACGATTAAATTTCGACTCCTAGGCGAAAACTAGTCCATAAAATGTTTCTTACTCACAAATGCCTATGGTGTACAGTCTGTGTGATCAGTGATCTTTGTCCGCGGTGGCTTCCATCACTACTTTCCTTCCTTGCATGTGTGACGTAACTCTATAAAAGAGAGTGCGGTGAAAACGCCGCCGCTATACCGTTTCCGTACGCTAGGCTGGGCCATAGCGTCCCGACCACCGACACAGAAAGACGCGAGCGGAACACTTCCGCTGGAGCCCACGGACTCAGTGAAAAAGTCAAAAGGTGAAGTGCCCTTCACGGACGAGTGCCTGTGTTCACGTGTTAGTGAAGTGTTGTGATCTCGTGATAGCAACAGTGTCCCCGTGACGTGTCTGGATCCCGGCACTGTCGCATCGCGGCCTCCCAGTGCTGATCATTAAAGGCCTCTGTTTGTTTCAGATACGAGATGAGGTCGTTGTTGTTGTTAGCGGCGGTGTGCTGCTTAGTGTTGTTGGCAAGCGGGAGTCCCGTTTCGCGGCTGGATGAGGAGAAGGCAGTGAGTAGGCAAGCGGCAGCGCCGGCGGCTGCTGCGCCCGCCGCGTCCTCTGATGACGACGATGATGATGACGACGACGATGATGACGACGACGACGTTGATCTGGACGACGCATTAACTGGTGATGGTAAGTCTCAACACCAATTTAAATTCAAATCGAAAAAAAAAAGCAGGACAACTATTTAGTGTTTTAGAGATATTTAGTTTTCATAGATTTAATTATTATTGATCAATCACGAATAATTACGAAGTCTGTACAAATTGATTATTTTAAAAATGTGTAAATATGTAGAAATAGATATAGCTGAGAGTAAGTTATTGTAACAATTTAAATTAATTAACATAGCATAAATAAATCTACAAAAAGAAAATCTAGGTGTTTTCATATTTACATATTTACTTATCGGGACTCATTGGTGCGGGTCGAGACTGGTTGATTAGTTTTACCGTTTAAATAAACTGGAGACTTAACGGCATATCTCGTAGATCGCCATTCCGATCAGTATAATAGCAAATATTTTGCATATTTTACAATAAATAAAGGCGTAGAATACTTGCATTTATATACGCAAGAAATAGCCTACATCCGATGCACCTGGGTAATGGTCTGGTTAATAAGATTCTATTATGATGCATAGCTCGATCAAATGATCGATATTACTATGATACCGTGATTTATGGCAGGATTTTATTAGCAATTTAATGTTCATAAACACATAAAAAATTCTAAGACGTCAATCACATCAATCGATATCGATTTATCATTTAAATAACTACTTGGAGTAATAACACAAGTAGACACTTTACAATTAAACAGCAATCAGACAATTAGAATCCAAAAGTTTGGCAAATTTTTAGAGTAATAGAAGATTTCCTAAACAACGTGGAAAGTGTTACGATTTATCGATAAAAATTCCAATGAATCAGGACGCGGACGCTCGCGGAATGTGAGAAGAGGAGCGTGACAGGTGTTCTCATTCGTTAATTAATTCAAACAGAAAGACTCAATCAGAGAAAATGACGCTCCCCTGCTTTCTAACGAAAGGCTCGCCTTGCTCAGGACGTCATGCATCGCCGCACACCTAACTGTCGCTCCACAGTTCATTTGCGTTTATCCACCGTATTCACTGTTAACGTTAAGTTAACATTTATTGAAGATAACTTTATTAACAATTTGTTATCATATATTATTACTACTATTTCTTTTACTGCGAGTTAGGTAATGTTTTTATGCATACCATTATGTTGCCTGTTTACTTGTTACAATTTGAATATTTATATCAAATTATATAAGTTACCAGGAATCCTGATTGTACCGATACATTCCGTTTAGTATAGGCGTTGATGAAACTCAATTTAAAATATTTATTAAATTTCAATATGAGTAAGAAAATAAAAGTAACTGTAATAAAATTAACTAGTATAGTAATAATATGTAAATTTGCACAGATGATGATGATGACGACGATGACGATGAAGAGGACGATGAAGAAGAAGGAGAAGATGATGAGGAAGACTACTTGGAGAGAATAATTGATGGTATCATAGGAGGTAAGACCAAACTTAGTAGTTCTAAAAATCCAAAGAATGTTTTTATTAATAACAGTTGAAAATATATGAATTTTAACATTTGTGACATTATTTTCTACTGTAGTTAAATATGGTTTGTAGTTTTATTAAAGTGAATTTTCAAGTTGTGTTCTTTTTGCCTCACAGATGATGATGACGATGATGAGGATGAGCCAGCAGCCGTCCAGCCAGTGGTGGCGCCAGTCGACACTGTTGCCGCTGCACCCGCCCCGGCCGCCGCCGCCGCCGCTTCCTCAGTAGAAGAGGTCGCTGCCGCTGCAGAGGACGCAGAAGGAGCAGAAACTGAAGCCGTTGCTGATGCTGAGGAGCCTGAAGCGCAAAAAGAGCCCGCCAGTGCTGAAGTAGAGGCCCCTGCCAGTTCAGAAGCCGCCGCGGCCGCTGATGCCGACGATGACGAAGACGAAGAAGGCGACATTACTGACGCTCTCGATGATGATGAAGACGACGATGACGACGAAGAGGACGATGATGATGACGACGACGACGAAATCACCGACGCCCTTGGCAGGAATATTTCCAAGCAAGCACGTGAGTCAAAAAAACTGAAGGCAAACATCGCGGCACACCCAAAAAAGAGCGGCAAAAAAGCCAGTCACTACGGCAAAGTAAAGAAAACCAAAGCGACATCCGCCGCGGTCGCAGCCGCAGAGCACAAAAAGTTCAGATAGTTAGTAAGCGGCGCCGGAGTCCCGGGCACCTGCCCTCCATCCACCTGAGAGACCACCGCGGTCCCCTCCTTTAGCTTAGCTATTTATTGACTATTTATTTATTCTATCTAATTTATTTTATTTATTAAGTGAGAGTGCTTGATGTGTGAATGCGTAAGTATGGAGCCGAGAGAGTTAAAGTTAAATTAATGTCTAGATCATGTCACACTAGTTTCGTGGCAATTTATTTGAAATAAATCTGTTTGTTCGAATTTACTGTGTGAAATTTTTTATCTCACCTTGGCAATGATTTGTGCGTGATTACAGGAATTTCATAAGTCATTAGACAAGTAATTGTTATCGGTCAGAATTCTAGTTCGTTTAATTTGTCAGGAGACAGTGACATTATCTAGCGATATTAATTTAATTGATTGTAATAATAAAGGTATACTAGTCAAATAAAATATTTATGTAACAAACTCCTTTTCCCTTATCTCTACCAGCATATAATATTTACAGCTATTTGATAAATAATGATTATTATACCAGTATATTATTTATTCATATATTTTAACATTTATATTAGTTAGTAGTGATATTGACATGTATATAAAAATTAAAATATGGCTTAAGTAACTAGCTTTTTGACCGATTTATATATGTAGTTTAACGCACAAACCAATCGCTCCCATTCCATATCCTAACAAACATATCCTATTCCCACCCTTTCATATAATTTGGACATGTACTATTTATGAAAGTTACGGACGAGATTCCATTTAGAGATGGGGACGATCGATGGTCGATAGTAATCTAGAAATCCCGCGCGTGTCCAGCGAGGGGAGGGGCTACGCGCTTCGTAGACTGTCAAGGAGGAACTAGTTTGTAGTGGATGTGTGTTAACGGGTCGGCCGGGCATTGCGTCTATCGTCCGCTTACTTTCCCATCCGGAGCCCGTTCGTTGAACCCACCCGATTTCTTCTACAGCCTTGACACTTTCTTTGACCTTGCTTCAGCATCGTCCAGGAACGACCTTGACGCATCTCGTGGACACCAGAACTCATAGAAAGTAAATCGCACTAAATAATTACTCTCACTAAATGACGAAGTCACCGCGAAATTTGCGCGTCCGAACGTCCGCCTCAGTGAAAACGAGATAATGAGATGCGAAAAGAGAAATTTTAAAATTGTTTGTCGTTGAGAAATTCTGGGAGAGTCGCGAAGTGTCATATTCGACCTAAATGAAACCAGTTTATTACCGGTATCACCTAAAATGACCTGATCCAACGCGTCTCGTCTCCCTTTCACGGAAACGAAATTATATTGCCTATTTGAGAAATTAGTATACGATGATGGTCATAAGGTTCTTATTGATAATATAATTTATAACTTTAACGTAATCTTACGTAACGCTCAAGTAATTAGGGAGATGTAATAAGTATTTTTATGAGTTTCAAGTTATGTCCAACACGTCTAAATCCTCAGAATATTGAAGCGGTCCAACTAGCGCTGTACGTATTCCATAATTAGATTTCTTCGAATGTACGTGTTGCAGCGCGCAGTTTCTTTTACGTGTGGAAAATAGAAAATCCACCGTTGAGTGGTCCTATTAATTGTTGTCTGCGATTAGAATTCAGCGGGAGCTCGCCAATACCGAAACAGTTACTCGTTCGCGTGCCTACACAACGTGATATGAATTAGATGTATTTGCCGTATGAATTATCGACCGCTTGAATACCTAATTATAACTGCTATACATAGTTGCGTGATATCATGAAGATGTAATTGAATGACTAAATATTTATACAGGTGACATTTTAATAGAGAGAAATTGTTTGTGAATTAATGAGGTTTCCCTTGCGGTTTTGTGAACTCTCTACGTAAACAAATTTTGTAGAGAAATGTTAGGAAATATACGAATAATTTGAATAAGTAAATTGAGACCAAATAGTCTACCAAAATTGCTATTCAATATTTTGAGATATAAGCACTAAAGGCTTAATCAAACATAACAGGATTACAACTCGAATATAAAATGTAAAATAAATGGAAACAGGCTCTACCTAAGCGAGTATAAGAAAACATTTTTTACAGTAGGAACGGTAATTTTACAATAGGAATGAAATTGACTAAGAACATTTATTATGAAATTATTTTATCGAAATGTTTATAGATATGAAAATGTCGATCTATGGGAAACAGGGTGTATAGAGTGTATTTTATTGATAATTATATATTTTTTGTTATTCAGTAGTTATCAGAAAATATTTTCCAGACACAATAACATAAAGGTACACACAAAATAAAAAACACACATTTTGCTTGATATTTTACTCAATTTGTAAACAAGTTCTGTTGAACATACTCTACATATAATATTCTATAGAATCTTCTTTTGGAATTTCACTTGACGAAGCAAAATGTAATAAACAGGAGCATTGGGAGATGAGCCGGCCAAGAAACCAGCGGTACCAGCTATCTACATAGTGAAGTATAACAGATTCGTCGACAACATTATTGAGAAAATGAACGATATTCTGAAGCGATCATACGATCCCGTTAGCGTCAAGCTGCAGCCGATCGACGCGAACAAAAAGAACTCCAAGCCAAAGAAGAACAAGAAAAAGACAAACAAAAGGTAAATTGAACGTTTCGATATTATGTAGTGGTTTTATAACGACTATGTTTTTAAAAGTGACATCTCAATTGACTGACTTCCACTCCTCGCGAAATCTTCGTTGGATTTATTTTGATCACCATCGAAAATACTTTCTCCTGCAAAATATTCGGTACATTAATGATAATTTATTGATTTGATTTGATTACCTAATCTAATTCTAGGAAAAGTTCGACCAAGAAGAAGAACACAGCACGTACTGGATCGGACAAAACGAAAGTTAAGATCACAACCACCGAGATTCCTGAGGCTGCTAATAAGATCGAAGAACATGTTGCCGAGGAGACACTTAACACTGTAGAAGTTGAAACTGTGACGATGCAATCAAGAGCCTTGAAAGAGAAAACAGGAAATGAGAGTAGCAAAGCCAAGCCCGTCGCTAAACCGAAACCACCAACTAAGGCAACTAAACCGAGACCCAAGCCGCCTACTAAGACAACTACGAAGAAACCTCCCGTTAACAAGAACAAAGTGAAAACTTCAGAGAAGAGCAAGCCGAGAGCTAAAGGCACGCTATACGGGTTATCGTCTTTGAGAAGAACTGGCGATGTCGCTGTCAGCATTATGTCAGATCATACAACTGTAAAGAGCAACTTCGCTGTTGGCCCCCTAATCTTGAGAGTCGAGAAGGAGGTAAATATATTGATCCTTTTTTCTTTATGACTAAGCTGCGTCGTAAATAATAAACTAAATAATAAATATTAGCTACATCGTCGTAAATATCAAATTTGAATTGATCGATCTTAAATATAGAGATATATCTAGACAAATTTTATTTATTTATCACCACTGTATGCCTTTTAGGGGATATGTATTTACTGTAATACGATTTTTTAAAATAATTTTATTTTCAGGTTGGTCGTGGATCTAAAAAGGAAATTAAGTCAGCAACAGCCACTACCGCCGAGATGAGCGGCAAGATTAGTCTTCGAGTCAACAATCAAGGTGTTGCTACACTTCATTCCATCAAGGTTTTGCAGCCTAAGCAGGTAGATATATTATTATGTTTGACATTTTTTTTTACCAACTTTTTATGGAACCTGCTAAGCATTGATTTTTTTTATGAAATGGTGAAAAATTGTGTTTTAATAATAGTGATGTAACAGTGCACTCAATGCGCTTACATTATAAGCAAATATACATAGAAGTGAAGTGAACCTACATGCTGTGTACTTATAGTAGGTACATATTAATCATTATTAGTAGTACATTTTTTTCCAGACAATCAAGACTGTATTACAATACTTACAGGCAATACACTCATTAACATTGCAGTTACAAATTAACTTGTGTAATAAACGGATATGGATGTTGAAACTAGTTTACAAAACTTCTAAAGAATTTTGTTAATATTTCTTTTACAGGTCCGTGTCGATAGCAATCACGAGCGTACAAGAGAATTGGTATGGCAGCGCAGCGCTAGGATAGCTCACGTCGTTTCAGAGAAACTGTTATCGGCTTCTAAACCAATGTTTCTACATCAGAGCGTAGTACGTCAGTAGATTACAATATTATTATTATCTTACAAATAACGTAAATCGGATTATTTATTTAGCAGTTATTTATTAGATTTGGGTTAGGGAACGCATGGTGCATACTATTTTGATACTGTTATGGTATGATAGTGTTAAAATGGTAAATAATTGCTTTTAGGAATTAGGGTTAAATTCCAGGTGCAATTAAAAATATATTTCTTACAATTTAGTAAATTAAGATTTATTTACAAAATATTTATAACTCAACAAATATTTTTAGATATAGGCAACACTGCATTTAATAGTTTTAATGAGAATTATTTTGAGCATTTAAAATAAATAAAACAATTCGTTGTAGGTTGTAAGAGATTTTATGATACTCATAATAACATAGTCAGTGGATGCATTTATTATTATAGAAAATGTTGGTGCTAAGACTTTAATTAAAATATATCTCAAATTAGTTTTTAGTATTTTGTAGTATTTATTTACAGGATATTTACATGAAATAAAAGTCTGAAAATATATTGTGCTTTTTATTAATCAACATACAAGAGGAAATAGGTCGAACACATTAACAGGATATTAACCCATAACACACAATGTACTTAAATAAATGTTCAATCAATTGGCTTACCTGAACCATTACTGTATATCTCTAACATTAACGTGTTAATGTTTTTCATTAACACTTTAATTGGATCAAAATACGCGTATCTATATACATTTTGTGAAACAATTGTCTTTACTTTCTACTGCTCCGTAGCCTTTATCCAAAGGTTGTTGTTCGCTATTCACTGTATGTATTTTGTTGTATCTAATATACAGTTGACATTGTAGACATAATTTTAGAAACTACGTGATTTTTTGACTCAATCGAGCAACCATTACATTAGCTTCTATAGGGCATTTACTCCTTACACAATGTTTATACGCTGGAAGACCTGCCCAATTCCTGCATTTAATATTTAATAGACTTCTATGATGTCCACGAGAATAGCGCAAGATGTGCTATTTTTACTCAAATTACGAAATAATTGTGTAATTTAATTTTGAAACGTATTTAAGTACATATTACAAAAAATACATTTAATTACAAATAACGTGTGGCAGATTGTCTATAAAATATAATAACTTACCTAATTGTACATAAAAATAGTAAAATGGCAGTTAGACTGACAGCTTGTAATACCTCCTTAAATTATAGAAAAATGTTTGGAATAAAAAGTGCATTATTAGGTGAAAATGATTTATATGAGTGTCGGCAGGAAAAAAACAGAAATAGTACCTGAAACACAACTACATAAGAAAGGCATACTCATGTATGTCGGCCAGAACTATTCATGAGGAGTAAAATTTGAATGCCTTCTATTGTCTACTTTCCCACGCCTTTCATATGCGTACTATAAGTATACATGGATCTAGTAACGAATAACTAAATTTATAAAAAAAAGATCAAAGAAAATATATTTTCGTAGTTGTTAAAATATTTCCCTGAGCAATACAACTTGTCATGATTTTGCAATGAATACTATGAATAGAATGTTATTTTTATATTCATTTTTGCGCAATAATGTATGTAGGTAAGAATACAAAAAAAATATCTATTGTAGACGATTGGTACGTTAGGGCGCACGTAAATTTTAACGTGTGCGGTGCGCACTCGCTAGTGTGTATTGAAAAATAATATAGGCAGCATTAAGACCGGCCCTACACGTTGGCCCGAACGCCATGCAGCCAACGTGTGGATTTGGAAAACGAACGACGTACGATCGCCCCAACGTTTTGCTAACGCTATTTTCCAGGTACACGCGTTGACGCATGGCAGTCGGGACAACGTGTGTAGCCGGCCTAACCGGTGTTGACGTGTACGACAGGTTTTTCTTTTTGAACGCGTAACATAATATAAATAAAACGCAAATAAAGCGTGATTATTAAGAATCCCCGTAAAAACAACTAAAACATTTACAAATACCTATGGGACAATCTAAGGATCTTTTTATTATCCTTACACAAATACCATTTTGCCGTTTCAATTAGTTAATCACTGGATAAAACATAACATACACGAAATATTGAGTTCAATTGAGAATCTGTAACTGGGAGGAATCTTAGTTCCTTTTGAGGAATTAAAAGGAACTTTGGAAAATATACGTTTTAACACATTTAAAAGCGCGATGCAAAAATTCATCATTTTATAAATGTGAACTCTTCTTTGGTAGTGATTACAATATAGTTTTGAATGTCTATGGGAACACACTGGGAGAAATTACAAATAATTAAAAATAAGCTATAAAACTTATTATTCTATTAACATCAAAATATAACCAACTTAACATTTAATCAACAAAGGCAGGCAAAATATAAGCATAAAATATATTGTTTTTTGAAATCATTATGTTAGCATGATTTTGAGAAACATTTTTTTTGCAACATAATATATTAATAAACTATTATTAATTATTACCAATGAGAACAATAAATGAATTTATTGTTGATATATTTGTGCATTCAAGTATGTAATAATTAACAAATTTCTTGTCTCATTAAAAAATGCATATGTAAGCATAAACAGCGTTTATTTAACTCGAACTATAATAAAGTACAAATTGTGCAAATGAATACAAAAATAAATTGTCTGTCAGTAATTTTAAATAATTAATTGTTATCTATTAAATAGTGACGGGTGTATACTGGTTAAGACATAAGTAGAAGAAACATCAAGATTTGCGAATGCTTTTATGACGTCATTAAGGGAGATTCAAGTAGATATAAAGTTTTTATTTTTTCTTAACATTTAGATACACTTTATATATATTAAGTTGCCATGCCCACCTAGCATTATTTTCTTGATAACAACTTTCAAAATATTCGGAATAAAAATTATCTTGCTACTGTGATTCATAGAAAAAATTGTAACAACTATCTACTGTTCTATTCAATACTAGATCGAATGGATTCACGTATCATTCACCTCGTTTTGAATGAGTTTTCTCGCACCATTCCTGTTGTGATTCAGTAAAGGAATGTTGTTATGTTCACTCACTACAACTTCTACTACGTCATCACATTGTTGCAACGAGTTGTATGTCGGTGGAGGGGTCACGTTTTCTCTTTTACTGCTTATTATTGGCATTGGAACCTGGCCGGTGAGATCTGAAACAATAAGAAACAAATTCTGACGTCAGCAACACCAAGAACTTGACAACTCGCATGAAGGCGTTGTATGCTTCAGGTATATTGCAAATGCTATTCATTCATAGCAAGCAACCGTAGGGATAAAAGTCCGTTTATTTGTTTGTTTGTAACAACTTCACGCTTTAACTACTCAATCGATCGTTATGAAATTTTGCACACATATTGTCGGGGGTCTGGAGAAAGGACATAGGGTACCTTTTATTTCGAAAATGATACTACTCCCGCGGGATAGAAAAGTAACTTTTATACCTACGGATGCTTGATATGTATGAATAGCAATTGAAAAGTCCTGAAAAGTGATACTACTCCCGAGGGATAGGAAAGTAACTTTTATACCTACGGCCTCTTTGTGTGAATGTACACCAGCGCGAGCGAAGCTACGGGTAAATTCTAATTTATAATAATTAAGATTATGTTTTTGCGAATTGAATAAGGACAATAACCCCTCACACAAACCCTTTGATAACCTAATTTACGACCTATAGTATAACTCTGTTATAAAATACCTTGTAGAGTGGTATCCAACTCGGTAGTAGTGAGCACTACGACGATACCCGAGCCGGCGCCGCTGAACACGGCCGCTACGCTCGCTCGCGGTGACAGTAATACTAGGGGCTGGCCGCGGGACGATAGGGAGTTTGATAACGCACATAGGCCTTTTGCTGCTGTGAAGTCTGCACCTGTTGATAATTTAAATAAATGTAAATAATATTTTATATATATAATAGTAATATTATGATACAATAGTTGATAAAAAAAATCTGTACATTCCTAAGGTTGGCTGGGAGAAAATGCTTTTTAGCATTAAGTCCGTCTTT
>DWPV01000564.1:0-27567 GCA_018251915.1 Urbanus proteus proteus | reverse complement strand
GACTGCTAATGTGAATTTTAATGTGATTTAACGTTTCAAACAATAAAATATCGGAGTTAAACCAAGGTTACCTCAGACACTTTAAAAATTCATAAAAAATTAACGGGAGGTTTCCGCTACTTGCGCTTCACAGGGGATGTTCCTCTAACACCTCTCCACCCACCTATATCACTCGCAACACGAAATTCGACGGGTCGTAATGTACAGTTTAGCCGATACCAGTTCACTTAAATACAAGGCAACCTAAATTTTTTCACTCTCCTGATAGAAAAACATCTACACTAAGCCGAGTTTTCTTCTTTTCCTTTATGAGCACAGTGTCAGGAAAAACTTTTACGCATTTCTGGACAAAAGACAAAATAAATTCTGCCTATTCTATACTTATTTTATGAGCAACGATGATTAAAAAGATGTAAAAACTATTGAAAAAAAATTAAATCAATGGATGGATTGCTGACCTGTTAGCTGATTAGGCATGGCCTGCATTTGGTTGCCCATCGGTCCGGCGCCGAAGCCCGACCTCATGCCTCCGGCATTGCCCTGGAAGTTCCCAGGAAACTGGTGTCCCTGACCAGCCATTCTGATTATTCGAGCTATGACCTGGAGCAAGTAACGATACCGCTTGCTTTAAAAATGATACTCCAGAAGCACAGATTACTTAAGATATGTAATATAGGCACATAATAGTGTTTATAAGTTGTTGATTGAGATTAATAAGCAAAAATAGCAGTGATTCGTTGCAGAATTACGATACAACAACAGAAAATTGATACCTCAACGCTACAAATGAATGATAACTATTAAAATGTCAAAGTCAAACTGACAAATTCAATATTTCACATTTTTATTTGTATTATGGCCATGGATTCAAGTCCTCTATAGCCAATCTTCATTTATTTTCAATTCAATATTTTTGTATCTTAATAGATTTCTTAACGTGTAAAAACACATAAAACATGACTATACTCAAACTTTGAAAAATGATAGCAAGCAACGAAAGTCAAAATGGCTCGTTCCCGCCGAAACACTTAGGACACGGATTTTTTCTTTAAATATATTTTAAGGCTATGGATTCAAGTGTTTTATAGCCAATCTTCATTTTTTATTATTATTTAATCCTAATAAATATCTGTATGAAAGATAAGATAGGTCTAGTAAAGTAGTTGGGACTTTACTAGGACTTAAGGGTCACCTCTCATAGCATGCATGTAGCATGTTACACATTAGTTGTGCTCGTTATCAAACGCTTAGTGACAAACAACCCACCATTTTACACGTAAACACATGACTATACACAAGTTTAGAGAAATAACATTCTCTTTTCTCTACCAGCGTTCTCACCGAAACTCACCCTATGAAATATTTCAAAATTCAAGATAATCGATGCTATTTCAATCAGCTTAATGGTATTTGGAATGCATCGATGTTGAGTCAACATTCTATTGTTTTATTATGGTCCTAAATCTTAATCCAAAACAATTCATGTTTCGTGCGACAATAATTGTGTTGTAAATTAATGTGCCATCCAGGTTTTTTTTCAAATTTACAGATTGCATGCGACATCATACAGATATTGGTATAGGTACGATATTTAGGGTCCATTCACACAGACCGGTAGAGCAGGTAATCAGAGCCAGTCGGCTTCTATTGTTATTGCACACGAAGCGCGTTCAAGCATTTCAATGACAAAAGAAGTGCAGATGCAAAACTAAACCTTAATTCAACTATCCAAAACTCTGTTTCCAATGTGATAAAAATCTGTTCTCCTCTCCGAGCCGGTCTTTATGAACGGACCCTTACATTTTTCCAAGTGTTCAAGAGCTGGCGATAATGCCTTGAGCACCTTTAAGATTAAGATTAAGAAGAATTATGATTTTATCAACAGATTTCTCATAGATATATACCTCATGAACATACGATTATATCTCATTGCACAAAATACTATGGTTAATACTTATAACAATTGTGTATGTATTTTGAAAATATTCATCTGTCTCTGAACAATTCCAATAAAGACTAGCTGATATCCGCTTCACCCATGTTAAATAAGTAAAAATGCACACATATTAAAACATATGTAAGTGATACCCGGCTCTCCCGCGATGGCTGGTGCAAGAGCATGACGCGCGAAAAACGCTTTTTCCAAAAAAATAAGTAGCCTATTTAAGCCTATGTTAGCCCTTACACCTTCAGCTATTTTCTAGTGAAAGTCCATCCGTTTAGAAGATAACCTGAGCCAAACAGAGAGATAGATAGATAGATAGATAATTTTTAATGGCATTTTTGTTAAAGGTATCGTGTATACTTAACTTGCATATACATTGAGTAAATAATTGTTTTTTTGATATCACAAAGACACTTCAATTTTATTATTTTGTACGTATAGATAGGTAGACATACTCGCCTGTATTTTTAAAATAATGCCTATATTTATGTTCATTTATATGTTTTTGTAAGTAGGTACCGAGGTACTACTACTAGTCCTCGGCACTAGTACCTAGTATTAGTACCTAGACCTACTTAGGTACTAGGTAGAAGTAATAAATTAGATATCTGAAGTTTAGAAATAAATAAAGGTCATATAACATAATAGAGCTGTAACTATGTTCCCAACTCTAATCTTATGTCTAATATCAGTAAGCTGGTTACTTCTGAAGACAGTTTTATGTCAAGATGCGAAATTTGGAAGCGCGCCAATAGTTAGACGACACGAATTCTTCCGACCTACTTATTTCTGGGAACTACATGTTTTTTCAAAATAGAACAAGGCGACATGCCAGCTACTTATTTTAATTTTTAACAAGTATCAAGAGAGGAAGAGGGGTTTTAAAATAAAAACAAGCGAGTTGTACCTTAAAAAATTATTTTCACTTTAGAATATCCTAAGTACATTATAGTATAATTTTAAATTAATCATAACAATTATTAGGTATTTATTATGAATTTATATTTATATAAAGGTATGTAATACATAAATATAATTAATTGTGCTTAAAATTACTGTGAATGAAATGCACTATCATGGACAGTTCAGTGCGTGTCACTGATTTTTATACATTATCTGTTTCGATGATATGTGTATAATATGCTATATAATTCTTTATTTGTATAAACTATACAATACGTGTCTATAATATATATAAGGCAAGATGGCCACATATATGGCTACAACATGATTTAATGTTTCATTTGGTATGTTTCTGAGTTTTAATCTACTTACAATATAAAGTTTACTGTATACACTTTAATATATTGGACCGAATCGCGATTTTGCACTCGGTCTCCTCAGCGATCAGAGAATCGATTCGGTCGATATTAATATTCAACAATTTTAGTTACTCTTCCACATAATAAATAGGTATTAACATGTAGATTTACAAATATCAACAAAATAAATTACGAATAACAGCATATTACAATAATTATAAGTAACCTTACATTCTACGCTCCAATGATTTCTACTCGATCTAATGTCCTTATCTTGTACTAACATCTACATCGCCGACCCGGTCCGTTCCTTCCCTAATTCCTGGCACATCAATATAACGACAGTCCTTGATAAAAAGAGCTCTGAGAACATAATTCTATTTTCAAACTATCATCATTCTATTTTCAAACACTAAATGTATGTACTATTGCTTTTATGTTTTCTTTTCTACTTTTTTACAACTGATATAATATATTATTTATAACTGTAAACATATCCAAATTACCTATTTATATAGTATTTGTATACTTTGAGGACGGCCGGCGAACGTCTAAATTCTTTATCGTTAAAATTACATGGACTAGGAATTGAATTATTCTAACTAGTAAGTACCCTATACCGCTTTGGAGAACAAATTAAGGATACGAGGGCCTATATATTACAAATAAAATTACTTTACACGGATACCATAGTAAGTAAGTACATTTAGTTAAGTTATAATTTAGTGTTAATTTAAGCCCTTCATTGCTCTCCTAACCTTAAGCTAAACAAAGTCCTCAAGGACCCATTGAGCAAAATGGACACGTTACACGGACCTAGGATAGCTAGTTTTACATAGCGAAGCATCTTAATCAGTGTCGAATTAAAACAAACTAATCGCAAATTATGTAAACTCATTTTTGTACCCAAAATTACGAGTGGTCGAACAATTTCCTTCCCCTTTTCTCATTAACTTCAAAAAATACCATTGTAAATGTTTTTTTTAAGTATGGTAATGATTTTTATTATATTTAATATTGGAAAATAAATAATTTGAACATTTTTTGTCAAACAATTAAGCCATAAAATATCCTTTCTTTACTATTAAATTAGCAAAAATGAGTTAACAAAATTTAATTAAATTCGCCACTGATTTTAATATGTCTTATAACTACAACTGTCCAAATGTCCCATGAACTTACCCATAATTTAATTCAAGCCACATATAAAATTTTACGCAGATCTAAATTTTATTTTCCAGTACAGAAGCAGGTATGTATTTGATATGTTTTAGTCAACGGGAAGTCGTTCATACACAATCGAGCGCTTTACATTAAGTAGCAGCCTATATCTAATGATTAAATATGACCTGGACATATATAATTATAATATGCCTTTAAAAAGGAAGAAATCTTACGGTTTCCGTCGTAACTTTACTCTTTAAAATGAATAATGTTGATCCCTGATTGACTTATTGTCATTGAAAGCTAAAACAGCTAAATACTCTATTATAATATAAACAAAACTTAAACACTGGTATGTGATATATTGTATTACAAGTAAAAAATTGTTGCGATTAGAAATTCTAACCCAAATTATACAGCTGCTTAGAAGAAACGTAAAAATAAAAATCAGTATGCAGGAAATGGCAACAGCTTACAAGTGACAAAGGTGGGATTTTCTATTAATACTTATTAAGACAATTAAGTTTTACAGCACGAAAAGCTTCACTCATGTACGAAAAAGAAAATTAGGTACTGCGTTAGTACCTTACTAACGTTTATAGTAATTATACCTCGCAGAATGTTTGTAATTCATAGCACTGGCACAAAATTATTTTTGATATCGATTATTTAATGTGTGGGTGAGTACCTACCTAATAAGCAGTGCATCTTATTCAGAGCTTACGCAAGATTTTTTAATTTGCAAACTTAAGGTTTAGTCATTTATTGCTTTGTATGATTTTAAATTATTTTTTTGTTAACAATACTTAATACCCACATGACCAACTGACTTGCTACTAATTTGCCTCTCAGGTCATTACAAGCTGAAGTTATTTTCACACTGATCTACTAACACTAAACATTTTAGTGTTAACTACTGATTATCCCAGAAAAATAGATGCCGGAATGGCGACTCTTTTATTACAATACATTAGCAGAAAAGTATTATATTGAATACTTTACTAGTAAATATTTTCTCTACGATTATTGTCACGTATTAGCTGCTTGGTGTGTTATTCCCATATTAATTTTCGACGACTGTTTACATAAAGTAAGGTACTATATTACTCTAGTTATTAACAAATGTGATGTTAGGAAGTTGACAAAATGAGGCAAGAACATTGTTTAACATAGCTAAGTTTACCTACTAATATTAATATAAATATTATCTACCGTACTTATATTCCGTACGTAACATTTACTTAGTTAACTTTCTAACTCCATTACTCAGCCCGTTATATTATTAAGTACCTTCATGGCGTCTTAACTCTAACGTAAAAGCTCATAGCTTTGGTCATACAATAATATTTTTGGTTGTTGCAGATTCTTTTAGTTCTAAGCGCGGTTGCATTTATCATTTGGCTTCTCTCTGGTAACGATGACATCGTGATATCTATATAATTTTACATTTCAAGACGCTGCCATGATGAAACACTGCGAAACGCTCACAGCCCGCGTTCACTGGACGGCTACTGCAGGTGATATCTGTTTCTCATTAAGTGAATTAACGTTTGTTTTGGCATGTTCAGTTAAACAGCGGGTTAGGATCGAGTGCAGATATCGTAGCCGGTGGTCGTGTTACTGCATGCGCGCCTCCTGCAGCTGGGGCGGGTAGGGCAGCGGGGGGAGCATGGGCGCCTGCACGCCGCCGCCCGGCAGCGCGTAGTACGGGGACACGTAGCCCGCGCCGCTCGCCGCCACGGCAGCTGCTGCTGGAACCAATGACGGACTTAATAACAAATATCCACAAAAAAATCTATCCCATGTTTTTTCTATCGTTCGAAAAACTTACATTAAAAATATTAATTTAAAAAGTCATAAGGAAATATTATAGTCGTCTACCAATAAAATAAATACTGTGTAGTATACAGTATTACATACCTTTACTTCATATAACATATTCTATATATTACATTTACCTACTACAGGTATATAACATAAACATTTTAGGCACATGGAAAAAGGAAAGCGGAATTGGTGTAACGCGAGAATAGGCAACTCTACATAAGAGCAAGCAATAAAACTTTTTATATCTTAAAAACAAAATCATAGGTTTATATTTTTTCGACCTAGAAACTTATAGTATGTAATATGTATTACGTTTTTACGGTCGAAAAAATATAAAGTTATGATTTCGGTTTTAAGCTGTACCTACTTGCATAAAAAGACCGAAAAGATTTTATGTAGAGTTGCATATTTTTGAGTTACAGTAATTTCAATTTTCAGCATAGATATGTTAAAAAACAGGAAGATGTAGGTATCATTATTTCGTATTCATCACACACACTGTGTAGTTTTCAGTAACAATGATGATGCAAAATTTACTCGGGCCAGTTTCGTGTGACGTAGTTAGTTGGCATGCTCGTGGGTCATCGCATGTTAATGGTTATGTATATTATTGTATTCCCATAGATTAATCAGTATTGTTAAGAATGTTTACAAACCTGCAGCAGTGGCGTAAGGATCGAATCCAGCCGCAGCGTACTGTTGTTGGTACGCAGCCGCGCCCTGGGCCGCGGCAGCCTGGTACTCGTACAAGTGGTTGGCCGCGGCAACCGCAGCAGCGTGTTGGAGCTGCGGCAACTGCACCAGCCCGCCGGCCCCGGAGCCCACGCTCGCGCCCACCCCGCCCACGGTGCCCATGTAACTAGGCGCTCCGTACACGTAACCGGGCGACAACCTGCCAATGTATCCGACCATCAGTGTGTGCAAACGGCTTAAGGTGACAGACGTCAAGGAGTATACAGTTTCCAAACGTCTGCTATTTGCGATGTGACCAACTTTCATTTCCTATTTCTGTACTGAAATTTATATCGGTCTAATGTAGAAATTATGCCAAGAAATACGTGTCTAGTGAATTAAGAATGTAGGTAGATTAAAAAATCTCCGATCCATTTGAAGATTTTCCTAAGTGCCCAATTTTTCAGATTCGTCGAACTAGTATGCAGTGAAAGGTAATCACATCGCAAAATGAACACTTTAAAACTGTCATCACACTCTATAAGTACCTAGCCCCATTTGCAGCCTTGACAGGCACGAGCATGTTCTAGTCTTGTTATGTTAGTAGACATCGATAAAACGTAATTTGTAAGATTTGTAAGTATGCGATCGTGGCTTCAGTGTCGTGGCGTGGTCGGACGGCCGCCGTGCGTCATTGCCAGGACCGTTTAAAAAAGAACTATTAAAAATGTCGAAACGGCCACATCCACTCCGCCGCGACAGAAATATCCTACATCGTTGGAAACGTCTTCAGATAGATTGACTCTACCAATTGGATTACCGAAACACCATTTACGCAATATCATGAGAGGACATTTGATTTCAATAAATAAATAAATGATATTAAGTTATCTACTTCTAAATATCTATTAATGGCACATTACAAAAAGTCGCAATCACAACGGTTAAAAGCAGATGTTTCTCTGAAGTATTAAGTCGTGTCACCCACTTATTAATGTTCTAACAATTTCACAACACTTAAAGCCAGCAAAAATGTCGACATAGCTTAATTTCCGCCCGGCGATGACGCCAGGCGGTCAAGTTTGTTCGAGAGGAGCGCTTCAAAGCGCACTGGATCAGCGTTTTCGGAGAGCTCTCGACCCATGACCATGCTATTTAGACTTAGCCATTTTCCGAGCGTCCGTCTTTTTCTATTCCTATAGTCGTCAAAAGAGACAGACAGATCGAGGTGTGACATTCGCGGAAGGGAGGACCAGCTTGGTACAGGAGATCGAGAGCGCGGCGCATGCGTGATACACGCCCGTCTCAAGGCTCCGCCCGACTAGAACGCCCACCTGTGGTCTGCGGCTCTACAATCCAAGATTACCTACTCCGTTACATCCTTCGACAATTTCGCTAAGAAAACCCCTTTTGTTACAGGTTACATAAACGACTAAAGAAGGGAAGGTCTGCAGATATGTAATACAAAACACGCGTAGAGCATTTAAAACTGGCGGAACATCACACAAGCTTTCACATCTACATAGGTACAAAAGACAATCGGAAACTAAGTGTAACATAGGATCACGTCTATCATTACTGTTAGATACCTAAACAGCTTTTAGTTTTAAATACTTACGACAACATTTACTTACATGCACACTTATTCCTACTTTAACGATCTGATAATGAAATCATACGCGGTCATCAAATCAAAAATAAGGTCGTCTACGTGCCTACATTTGTATTTAATTGAAAATGGAAGCGAAGGGCGATTAATCGAATGACGCTTTCGCTTGATTGTTTTTACTAGGGCATTAGTTTTATCGAATAAATTTTATCGATTGTGGTGGTTGGAGTGTAACTGTGGCATTGGGAAGCACGCCGTTGACACGTGCTAGACGGATTCTAATCAGCATGGTTAAATATGTTGGATGGCGAGCTCTCATCGAGACGACGCTTACAGATACACACCGCGTCACCTCGACGACGCAACTAGCTGGCCATCGTCTCACGTAACAGAAATCCCTTTACAACAGTCATTCACGTTTCGGCAGTCTTTCTTACAGCTATCGAAGTTTTCACAACACACACACATCTAAGTATGTGTATAAAATTAACGTTGCTTATTGATTTTATTCGTATTAAAACATTATTTTCAACCTACATTGTATTAATGAAAGGGTTGATTTATCAGATAGGTTAATAATATGGCATGTTTTACTGATCCCATCAATACATTTAATTTTATGGAATAGGTCAAGGCAAACGAATTATTTTATAAAATACACGTTTGATATGGAACATAAGATTACCTAAATGACATTGTAAAATATATTTGTTTTGAAAAAATCGTCGTATCGTGAATGAGAACATATAATTTTATTTCTTTTACAGTCGATAGTTCTGCAATTATGCATGGAAGTTATCCTTTTGGGTTTTTTTAATCATATTGTTTTTACTTCATAAAATCTAGATTACATTCAATTTCATAAATTTTGAGTACCTAATGAAAACAATACACTATAGGATAATTTTGCCATGTGTCGACGCAGAGCAGATCAGAGACGGCTCTTGCAAGGGAATTTCGGTTACGCTTGAAACTTAGTAAGTGTATTAAACGAAATCCACCACCAACAAAACTCAATTCAAATCAAAATCTTACACGAACACGGCATAAAACATAAAGTAAAGAAAACATTGAGTGTCGAACGATGCGTATAGTGACGGCGGTGGGCGGCGCCCGCGCGCGCTCGACGTCACCGCCGGCGCCGCCCATGCTCCGGTATAGCTTTAAAACGTAAACATTAAAAACCCAATCGACTAATTCACACCCAAAACGAAAAAAATCCACTCTCACGCTCACGCTTGCCATAGATACCTATGTGAAAATGTTTGATTATTTAGTCTAGGTGTGGTCCGCCGGCCGCCGCGCCGCTAGCCGTCCGGAGACGCCGCTCGCCTCATCTACCGAGACAAAAGTCAGTTCAGCAACTGTACTCATATCGACTTTATCCTACGCGCAGTGCATGTTACTTACCAGCGCTGTGTAATCACACTTCTCGAGTTCAGTGTAAATTTAGCCCTACATTCAATTGTGAGCAGCCCTATGTCCTACATATTGTAAACTTTAAAGGTTTCCTACAAATGTCATCTTCTCCGGTTGATTCGAATATTTGTTATAGATCTTCCATGTTTACGATAGACTAATTATGTTAAGAATGTGAAGTTGGAACTGCCTAATCTGATTTTTGTCTCGTGAGATGCAATCGAGAACGGCATGCGGAGCCGCTTGTGCTGGCAAATATCGAAGTGTTGAACCATTGAACATTGATGTGTTACAGATGCACTATGATGAAATCGGAAGACACTCACCCATACGGTGACTGTAGCACGGTGGGGTAGCCGGTGCGAACGCCCGCCGCCGCAGCAGCCGCCAGCCCGAATCCTGGAACAAACAATCTATTTTATAACCACCATTTCCACCAAACGAGGTGACAACGAAATCGGAACGAGGGATAGAGCAGAAAAAATATATCCTGCCATCATCAACGCTCTTAAGAGCCGCTATTTTTGGTCTCACTTAACGGAAGTGGCTAGAGAGGATTTCGAACGTACAACATACTATACATCACCAGAGGATTGGACCGCTTCCAAATGACACAAGAGTCAACTTAGCGCAGGCAACGTCAAAATGTTAATTTCTTTTTATTGCATTGTTAAGCCGCGCGAGGCGGCGTCTATTTCGGTCGCTCGCCGCCCGCCCGGGCTCCGGCATCCAGGGACATGCCTCTTGACAAGAAGACGACAAACACTCGCTATAAATGGCTTACAGTCGCTGGCACGGATGCACATAACGCGGATGCCCCGCCGAGACATCTATACTGATTGACGGTTTATACTCCCAGCCGATTTCGCGACAGCCAAACTCGACGTTACTGCGAACTAATTTCGCGTTACAGGTGGCCGGCTGCGTACATTGAAAACAATGTAACTAGCAACTACACATTTGGGAAACGACTACAAACAGTCGTAATAATGTATTATTATGACTTTGGTCGGTGATGTTGGAATCGTAAATCAGTGATTAATGGCTAATGATCATAGGAGCGTGACCTCTGGCGGGCTCAAACGCTTTGGTTATTATGTATGGTGAAATTTCACCGGTTATTACAACGGATCACGTCCGGCCGACCCGGATGGTGTCGCGGTTCGGCTGGTGCGATAATGTTTGACCTTCTGCGAGTGTGGTCAGTGGCTGCGGCCAATTATTGTCCTCGCAAACTATTGCCAATACGTTCTGGCAGCCGATACGATTTTAAAACGATTAACCCTTTCAATGGATGTCAATTTCAAGGACAATATCAACGCTCATTGTGTGTAGGTACGTATGTAATTTAAGTAAGGTATATGCACATACATAATGACTTGAATACTTTATGTATAAAAATAAAAATAAAATTATGGCTTTTAAGACTATTATGCTGGTAAGGCAGGGGTAAACTAAAGTTTCTTTTGATACGGAAATAATTTCTGCATTTGAATTATTTTTACGGTCTTACAATCTTCATATGATATAAAGTTTCAATTAGAAAAAAATAATTGTAAATCACGAGTACTATTTGATTTTTTTTATTATTATCATATTATTAATATATGCATATTTAGGTGCAATAAACATGCCTAATGTTTTGCCTAAGATTTTGAATCTACTCGTATATTCTGGTCGCTACGTTTCCGCTTGTACATAAATAATAACAGCTGAAGTTATGCTCTTCAAGCGTCATTTAACTATGTCATATTTAATTAATCTTCATTCCAAGTAAATAATAATTAATTACAGCGATTTATCTATTTTCTGAAAGCTTTTATTGCAAGTCAAGATTTATTTGAGACTTGGGCAGTGTAGAACTTTAAGAATAGTTTGTACACTGAATTCAACGCAAAATTTGTCAATCGTACCTACTTCCTTCGATATTGTTTCTGTGTCGTTTTTAGTAACATTTATCATAGCAAGATAGGTACATACAGTGTAGGTTTAATAGTTAAAATCGATGGTAAATTAGGGAAAAGTAAGAATAGATAGTCATTAACGAAAAAATACGAAGGGAGCGATGGTCCCTTTGAAATTCAAAGGGTTGGTTGCGTGTCCGATGAGTGCGCGTGATGTGCTACTGTTCGATCGATGCCGTGCTATTTGACGGCCGAGGTCGACACTGTCCACCACAGCTTATCTGATTCATTAAACTTTTTCCTCTTTAATACCATTGTGCCTCGGCCCGATTGTACGCTGTTTTGTGGCCACATGTGACCCAGTTAGGCTACTCGTAATCGATTGACGGTACTTTTCTATGTCAGAAGTAGCTTAGTAGCATGCAGTGTCCTGATGGTAATTGGCAATCTTATGGCAATATGGCTTAGGTAGACAATCTATCCCTTTCTACTCATACAGCGAAAGGATTAAGGTCCAACCTAAGGTAACAGATGCAATGTGCACCTTGAGGACTAAGTTGGAGTCATACAATCGTGTCCTACACAACCTTCAAACCAGACGCAACAATGCAAAACTTAAAACTGTTAATAGGCGCAAATATGTACTGCGAATGTGTCCCCGTAGTTGAACCATGAAGGAATGTAACACGTTTTTGTATATATCTTCCGTATATTTACCCACCAAAACAAATATAGCTCAGTGCGCAATACTGACCAAAAATCGTATAAGTAGGTGGGTATGACGCAGACTTCCACGCATTAGTCACAGGTTCTCCAGAAAAACGGCACGCGTCCCGTTAAAGTAAATAAAGCTTTGTTATGAACGTTTTTGCACCGTTTCAGGACTTCTGGACTCCAGGTCGATGAACTGCACCCGACGGTGCTTAACGTCGCTTGTAAGGATTCTACGGAAATACGATTTTAGACGCGAACGGAATGAACGACCCCGCTACTACACGTCGGTATTCCATGAAACTTGAATGCCCTTTATCTATATCTACACAAGTATAATTTGGAGTGTTCTTTGAAGTAATTTCGAAAGCAAATACTTATCGAGCTAATGTTTGAAAAAGATGAAGTGAATTTACGTAAAGGTGAACTTGCTTGAAATTAAATCAGCAATTTCATGCTCCCTTTCAATATGCTCATGTAGTATCTGCATAAATACGGTTCTCCTCCAGCAATTGGAAAATTACAAGGGGCTGCATGAGGTGGCCTAAATAATAAATTGTTTTAGTAGGTAGTCGTTCGCATAGACAAACGAATGCATTTTATTACAGTAGTTTACATGTTGATTAAACTAGATGCACGGTTATAAAACATAGCGCCGAATCGCATCTCGGTGTAATCGTTAAATACCGTTTACGACTTCTGAATTTGCGCAAACACGCCAATGAAGCGGAACTTCGCAGTAAAAGCTTAGAAAACTATGCGGGAATGTACGACAGAACTAGCTTTGTTACACATTGTATTACATATGTGTCGTGCAGGTTTACTGGCGCAGGAATAGAATTTAAACCAGTCGTGGCCCATATCTATGTGACCAAAACGATCTCTGGTCTCACGGCCGCGTCTGGACTTGGCGTCCGGTGACCTTCCTTTTGATCTAGCGCTGTCGTGTCTGAAATCGCCAGTCGTTGATCCAACACGAAAGATTTCCAACAGGCAAGTTTTGACTGAGGCGATTAATTATTCCCGCATTAGCCAGTCCCGGTCATTGAGACACTTATTTTGGGAAGACACATGTGCTCTATGTTGGTCTAGTTGCCGGGTGGAGTGTGATATTTCAACTTTAATGCATTCCTACATTAATATTAAGTTAAAGACCAGTTTTGCTTGACAAAATGCCTTCAACAATGAATTTGAAATTTGATAGAGCAGTTTCTACAATTCAAACGAGGCGCGTCCAAGGAAGACTTTGTAGGCTTCAATAAAAGAAAACTGGGAAGAAAATATGAAGCTTGGCGCTTCGCCAGCTATGGTGTCGCGGTAAAGGCGGCCGCGACGACGTTCCCAAAACTGCGTATATTTAGACAAAATAAAGAGCGCACCGAAGACAAAACGAGACGCAAGTCTGTTTTATAAATAGCCACGTCGTTCGCCGGACGGACTCAGCCTCGCTCTACCAACCTCTGCTCGCCAGCTGTTGTACATAAATAATAATTAAGACACGAAGAAAGCTACATTAAAGTTCCTGAGGTGTACGAGCGATAGGTCCAATTTTAATTTTAATAAAATAATGCCTATCAAATTCGGATGTATTATGCATAATCCATAGCGAATGTATGAAACTTGACTTTATTACGATCTATTCTAGTCCCCATTCCATCGAAGTAGATATGAAAATAAAATTGATTGCGTAAATTATTTTATAGGTGGTACTCTGTTTAAATGCGACTGCACAATAGTGCACAATAGTGCAGAGGTAATAACCTCACCTATATATTTCTACCACACAGCATGAGTGTATTTCTATTGCAAAATCTGAAATGCTATTAGTTTCGCAAAGTAATGACAAATACATTAATCCAATGTTTTTCTAATAATTTGCCGGTGACCAACCAATGCATTCGTGATCAACTTCAGAAAACCGTACCTGCATTTGGGGATTGTAAAAATTAGTTCGCAAAAGTCAATAAAATATACTTTGACGCTAATTTGAGAGAGTTCGCCTATGAATTAATCGGTTTACAATCAACGTGGTAGGACAGGAACGTAATCTGCTATATCGGAGGATTACGGCGGGGCTTCGTGCGGAAGTAGCCTCTAGGGATCACATTACATGGTGCAACTGCAGGGGTATGACTCGAGTGTCCTTACTTACACTTAGCGTACCTACTTGTACACCTACGCATGCTAGGGCGATTTCCGTTGACATGTAAAAACGACAGGCCTTATTTTTATTTAATAGTACATCATCAACCCATATAGTCTCAATACTGGGAACCATTCTCTTCTCTCAAATGATAAGGATTTATCAGACTTCATAGGTTAATACGGACAATTAGACTTCTTACCCCTTTAAGAATTCTTCTAGAAACTCTCAGGCGTTAGGATATTTTCGCAATGTAATCGTACATCGTTAAAGTAGGGCGATTTCCGTTGATATGTAAAAAGAAACATTCGACCAGCTTTATTATTTAAAGCTGTAATAAAGTCAAATTGACGTCATCTCTCTTCTAGCCATTCAATAAATCAGTTGAGATGTGTTGGTATCTAAAGCCGTGTGGACGACCGACCATCTTGTCACGTGTCACCAAATTATAAGATTTTTGGGCCAAATGCCACGCGTCCGTACAACACGGAAGATACTATTATTTAGTTGGATCGCGTTCAACAACTCCGAGGTTATTAGTGTAGCGATGTCGTAAATTGAAGTCATATATCTACAATATCTACTTAGGTATAAGAAATATTCAGATTTTTCCGTTTTAGAAATAATGTTGATGAACTCGGAACAGCAGGGCTCTCGCCTCTCACGCAACTTTTAACTGAAATAATAATGTGACATACCTAATTTTGTAGACTATATTGTTATATATTTAAATCCCGAGAAACCCTAAGTAGGACGTACTAGTATTACTACCAATATTCAAGAAGAACCTAAACTATTTACCTATTGCAAGTAAATTGTTTGAATTTTGCTTGTACATTGTAAATACAGAGGTAGGTACTTCCAAAATGAGTAAAGGTCATATTTTAAAACATCTTTTACCCAATCTGTGAGTGCAACGAAACGTGGCATTTTGATAATAATTATGTCATTGTAATGGTTTTGCGATATGATTTTATTGTTAAAATCACATTCAATCTGCGGCTCGGCGTTGTACCTAATTGCGGTAATTGCGTGTTTCCGTTGTCGACGGTGAAATAAAGACATGATTACAGTAAAGCCAGATACGATCACGTGGCGTGGCTCAGTAAGCTGACCATTATGGCTTCGCTTCATACAATTATAACTATGCGCAGTACTATCGATCAGGTTAACTCATCGCCGCCCTCCGATTCGACAGTTTTACAAGCTTAGACAATTACCACATTCACATGACACACATTGCTTCATACCTACATGGGAAAGACAGAACTTATTACTTACTCTTTGTATAGATCTGAATTTAGCAGAAACATATCATAACCATTTAAATCGATAGCAAAAAACCGTACCCTATTATAAAGCGACGCTTCAACCAGATGACCATATACCGCGGTACATAGAAAATTACATAATTTTATTGTTAGGGGTGGCAAACAAAGGGATAGTTCCTGCTGCGCTTGCTTTGGTAGTTTTGGGTACGTTCATATCGATCGGGTTAGCGAACGGCGCGTGCGGGGCTCGTCGATGCATGGTCTAAATCCCAAAGCCGAAATAAAAATAGTGGCGGGGAGTGCGTGGGGGGCGGGAGGAAGCACATGCATAAGTAATGCACCGGCGAAGGGCGCACAGCGGCGCACGCGATCCGTCTGCAATGCCAAACACAGGGGCAAACCCTCCGCAAACACCCACAACGCTAAACTAAAACTCTTCATTAATCAACGATGACTTGCAAACAGCTCGGACATAAGCTTCCATACAAAAGATTAGCGTCACGATTTAATTTCAAACGCAACAGGTTCGGATGAGATGACTAATTTAGGCGTGCTGAACAATTAAACGTACCCTAATGACACACTAAAACTTCGAACAAAGAGGGTTCCAAACAACAACTATGATGAACTATAACAATAGGAAATTGTTTATGAAAGTATAGTTCATTACCAAAAATAGCATTTGAATATAAAAATGTAATTATAGCCACAAAATCTTGACGATTATGACACGCTTAGTTTTCTTCACAATGCGAGTTTTCGGTGGTTTTACAAGCAGGCGTGAATCGATTACCGCGGTAGCCGCTTCACTCAATAATTCAAAATGTCGTCTGATGTTTGGACAAGTGCTAGTTCGGTCCTCATCAACACTCCCATATAATAAAACTTTAACAATGTTTTCATAATCGACGCCAGCCCGCCTGAAATCGTCGGTGGGTATAGCCACGTATTTAGAAACTAGGCTACAATATTACGTACCGCAGTAGTTAAAGTAAGATAAACAATATACAGTGTAGTATTGAAGCAAAATTCATATTCTCGTCCACATACAATACATGTACCTACATTCGTGTGAATAAAACATCTAAACAAATAGACTGGCGTGTAGAACAGTTCTTTGTTTGCGTTTGCTAATATTTTCGTGTTTTTTATTAATACAGTATAACTATGGAGCAGTATAGATAGATAGTCATGGTTTTAATGTAAATATTTATAAAAGGGCTGATGTTCTTATATTCCCAAGGAAACGATGAATATTCCCTTGAATCTCCTCAGATTTACGCTTATTTATTTTGGCTCGATATCAGATGCGCACGCGTCGAAGACAGACAAGCATTTACGTCTCCATCAATGTCAGTCGATATATTTCCATAAAAATATCGTGAAAATGTTTAGAATCATCGAATCTCGATAAGACTGAATTCCATTAACTCGTATAAATCTATCGCAGGCATCAGCATTTTTCTTACATTCTGTCTTGAGCCTGTTTAGCAGTGATTCCATCCAGTTATTCATATATTTATTTTAAATAATGCATTACCTTTTTGTAATCATTTATTTTTCAATGCTTTATTGAAAACATGGGCCCTATTTATGCAGCTCACTATCCCCGACATTTCATCAAAAAAACATTATCCGTCGCATCTTATTGTGTAGCGAAACGAATGGGCAATGGCAGGTGACGAATACTTTTATTGGATGCTTTGTCAGGATGCTGGGTGCTTAACGCTTTCATAAATCGCAACCCTTTTAACGGTAACCAGAAACGCTTCGTTGCACAATATGGCTTTAAACAGGACTAGTTTTAACGGTCATCCTTTGAGAAGGATTTATCAGTTTCGGTTTGACAAGATAGCTTTACAGTTTTAACGTATTGCGAGTGGCTGTGATCGCTAAACGGTCTTTGAAAGGTTAATTCTGGCCGATATATTTATGAAGGGTCCAGTAAACACACGTTATGTACAGCAGTCGTAAACCTTAATATCTCAAGACAAACATCGGTAGACTAAACATGGTTCTCGGTGGGAACGGATTTAGGTAATGCGTTTATCCAACAATAATATCGGTGATGAGCTCTGGCATGCCGATGCCAGTTCTACTAACTCGTGTTTAAACGCTCTTTAAAAACTCTTTTCTTATCCATCACGTTTCTATCACATGTTTATGAATCAATCTGTCTCCCGTTTGAGTCATCTCGCTTCTAAAAGCATAAACGATGGAGTGATGAAATTTAAATTCGGAGTTGATTTCATTGGAAAATCGTTTCTCCTATTTTATGCGGTCGACATTAGAATACGTCGTTTTATGGCAACACCAAGGTCGTAGGTGAAATTACGCGGTGATCCGGTCAACAAAGACCACTTTTACTTAACCTTGCACGCAGTTAATGTACCTGTAATTATAATTCCATTTAAAGAAAACCATTCTAAATGACACCATAACGTCGAAACACTCTATTACTTACAAGCATTTTACATTTTGGTTGCGTGTTAATATAATTAATTATGCCTTTATCTACCTATTGCATGTCGTTCGTGAATATCTATTTTAAAGCACTTTAACTTTGACTGGAATAAAAGCATTGAAATTAATATATTTCTAATAATTAGCGCACCAACATATTGCTGTGTAGCGCAGCAATTATTGTCTACTCCCCGCTAATGCTATTTTTGGAATCTTGGCTTTGATGGTTTAGTCAACAAATTGGCTCATCGTACGCCTTACATTTAATTTTGGCTCCATATACATGTGACTAATAATGTAGGTACTAGACGAATTTGAATCATTATAATACATCAATTTATGTGATGGATACTTCTATGGATACGATACTTCGATGGATATTCGATGGATACTATATTAGGAAGAGTCTGGTGATTTTTTGATGGTCTGACCATTGATACCATACCATTGATCCTATAACAACATCGATAATTATTAAACTGATGAGATTGTCGATTATATTAATCATAAAAAATTTAGTAGTTACTTTGTGGAAAAATCTTTCTATATCTGAAGAAGACTAATTGAAGACCGATTTTGTAAAGAATATTTTTTTGACGTTGGCATATCTATTTTGTAGTGCCAAGCAGGGGTAGATTAGAGCTAAATGTTGAGTATAGTAGAGCACGTACCGTGGTTCGCGCGTACGGGGAGCGAGGCATATGGCAGGACCGGTACGCCACGGCCAGGTGGCTCGTCATGCGCGCCCGCACCCATTGTGATCTGACCCTCCCCGGCCCCCTCGCAACCGTTTGCAACGAACCCGCGAACAATACAGACCGACCTCCAGTAGCTGTAACGAGTCTCCCGGTCCATTCATCGCTTTCACACATCTCGAACCGTCACTATCAGCTGTTGGTCCTGTTTGAATGTCAATATCATTCACCTATTCTCTGACGGACCCATTACCAACGGTCCCAATGCAAATATAGGTCGTCGTCTCAACGATAACAATAGCAATGCAAATTCTTTTATGAGTTGTTCCCAGATTTCAGGTTATATTCATCACGTCTATGCTTTTCTGTACGTCAGTAAAGATGATGTAACAGGATGTCCGGCATAAACTACACGAGACAGTCTATATGCGATTTACAACTTGTAACATTTAATAATACAGACTCCGTTCCATTCGAATAAAATGTAACGACAATTTTTAGCGTGGATTTTAGACAGCAATTTAGTCCATATAAGTGATAAACAATTGTCTTCCTTTACGCCTTATTATATAGCGTATCATAACACTATTTTGTTAGGGGAGTTTCCAGAAGGAAGAGTTTACTTTTTACTATGCACGTAAACGTCATGAAACTCATATGTAACCGTCTTTTATAAAATTTATATTTCGGTAGGATTTAAAATAATTAGGGAATTTCAAACAATAATATCTACATGTAGTTTTTCACTCCACTACTGCAATCTTGCAAACTCTGATTGCTGTTATCAAGCGTACACGTCATTTCAATTGCGTACGCACGGAAGTTTTGTTGAGCATTTCATTCTTGTAAAGACCAATTGTTGTCCATTCTATATACAGTTGTACGTAGATATATTGTGATTGTAAAATGAATTGATTCTGCGACCACCGTGACGTATTTCCCATTTTGTAGTGAACATTTACATTTTATCGTTGTTAATCTTATAGGTATTCAAATGATCTGACGTTGAAGATAAGACGACGCAATTTAATCTAAGGATCATTAGAAGTAATTATTCTGTTTCGGAAATCTTTCTGTACACATTTTAGATTCATAGTTTAAATATGTTTTGTAATTTTTTTGTCATTGCAAAGCAGAATAAATATTAATCATAATCGGTATCCTATAAAATCGAATGATTTTATACTATTAGAATAAATCCGGCATTTTTATAATCTTTCGTATACGCCGATCAGATAGATATATATCTATTCCTCTAATTGCCTTATTTTTTTTTCTTCTATCAACTTTGCTGCCTCAAAATTTAAAATTATATTGTACGCTACATGAAGACATCAATTTTGTAGCTGAAATTTTACGTTCAACAAGCTACTACAAGGCTTACAAGGGTTGCGTGCGGGGCCCAATCAATTAGCAAGCCTCCTACCACCGCTTCCGTTTCCGAGCGTTTAGGGACTTCCGGCGGGGTTCCGCCTAATCACAACGGTGTGAAACACGTCACCCGGACTGCGTTTTATTGTTACGACAAACGCTCGAATGTGAGTTATTGTCGCTTATACAATGATATGCAAGAATTCGAGGAAAGGTGCTGTGAAGTTACGACAAATTTTCAAAAGTTATCGGTGACACGGTAACAGGTAAAAAGAATGCGAGGTAAGTGGTGCCGTATAGTTACGACAATTGCTGAAATATAAATTATTGTAGTAAATGTTGGTAACACATTGTGAATAACAATACAAGAACGCGGTTTCTTACATAGTTCAAATAGCGTAGTGTAGTTATGTAAATAGTTCAACAACTGTTCAAATGTGACTTATTGTGACTGTAGGTATTTATGTTACAATAAATGTAATAATGAGAGAAAAGGTGGATCGTGAAGTTACGACAAGCGTTTGCGTGAAACCTTTGAATATGATATAGTCGCAGTCTTTAATAACACAGTAACAGGTAATAAGACTGTGAAGAATGCCAAGCCATAAATAACGACAATCGAATACCTAAATGTAAATGTATTTTTATCGAATTATTATATAAAAGAAACGCTTGATGTAAATATGAATTACCCCGTCGGAGCTTTTAATAAGACAATTAATTAAAACAAGAATGCGAATGGCCTTTTAAGACACTTTATTTTAAGATGAATACTTTTTTAAAGGTTTTATAGTAAACTTCTAATCATGGAAAATTTTAGAAAGGCTTCATAAAAGATGTATCCTGCGTAAATTATTATGAATAGGCATAAGAACAAAATTTCTCAATCTCCTTATTTTTTTAAGCTTCCTATTACGATACTGCGTTGATTCGTGACTACATTTGTCTGTTTTAGTGTTTTACTATCTACGAGTTGCACTAGGTTTAGAACATAATGCAGAAACGCAATGCTTTGTGTCAGAAATAGGTATGCTAAATACGTCTGCTCTAATATTCATTGCCTTGAATGCCCTGCCATGTACAAATTCGAAGAAAATTTGTCGACGGATTTTCTTGGCAGTTACATTGCAAGTTCCGTCAATCTTTCTGTGAATTGGAGACGTTTTTCAGATTGTGCTTGTTCTATAATAGCGCCAATCTCAATATTCTTATGCGGTTTTGAATTAGAATTCACCCGCTTTTTTTTCTTTTAGTTCAGTCTTCAAGTCTTTGTTGTATACTTAATTTTTTATTAATATTAAATACTGCGAAGCAGTGACCCTTACTAATGCATGAAGCCTTGTCGTTTTAACAAATTCAAAGTTACATACATGAAGCTTCATTTACACAAAATAAACAAGTTTATCAGTTAACGATGATCTTGTATTACACATTAAATGTAATGTGGGAAGGAAAGTGGAATGAGGCTTCGTAAATGTGATATGACTGAAGATAATAAACGAGTTCGGCGTTGCACTTCCACGGAAAATTTAAAATGTTAGGCGTCACCACATTACTGTTTTATTGTTGGGCATAGCTCTCGTCTTGGAGAGTCTACTAGGAACGCTAAGTGCGTATTGGTAATGTAACACATAAGGTCTAGATCTACTCGTATGTGGAGTTTGCTTGACTTGAGATTCGAACCTCGTACTCTCAGATAGAGAAACCGTATTTCTAGTCACAAGCAATGACGAATTGTAAAATGCAGTTAATCATCTGTGCAGTCTCAAGCCTAGTAGATACAAAGATTGTATCCAAAACAGTCTGGGAGTCCAAAACATCTATAAAGCGGTCGTTGAGCGTCAAAGTTTTAGCAAATATATTTTTTCATTAAAGAATGTTAATAAAATATTTGTAGGGACTGTATAGAACCCATTTTGTATAAAATAGATGACTTAATAAAGTATTAAGTAGTTGGAGTCAGGGAAGTTTCCAGTCGCGAAATATTTTCACTTACTCATACTCCATGAAATTCTTTCACATCCTAAAGAGGTCGCACGATAAAGATTGAGAAACACTGATGTATAGTAATTTAAAATGTTAGTTTGCCTTTGTAATATTGTTTGTGTAGTGATATTTCCTAAACATTCCGTTTCAGTTTTACTTTTAATTGCCTCGTTGTTTCAGCATTAACGAAATAGACAGGCGCCAAGGAATTTTATTTGCGAACGATTTGCAAATTCATTGTGGATCAAAGGAGCTAAGTCAATTAAAATAATCAAGTCTAAAAGCGATAATGGCATTGAAATGCTTGAATACGGTAGGTTACATTATTATCTAGAAAATACTTAATGTTCATGTGTGTATCTATATTAATTGTTTCTTTGTGATATATTAAGTAGTTTGCATTGCAATTTTAGTTTTTTTTTTTTTTTTTTTTTTAAAATTGGGGTAGGAAACGAGCTTTCAGTCCACCTGATGGTAAGTGGCCACTGCCACCTACGGACATTTGTAATCAACCACTGACCACAAGCTTCAAGCCAGAACACAGCAGTGCTTAACACTGCCGTTATAAGGCAGAAATAGGTATGGCGGTGGTGCCGTCGGAGTCGAACTACATGGGGTTCTACCTTCTATTTTTTGTCTGCGATCTGTCAATATATGCGATAGTTACCTACATAGTTGTGTACACCTGTAAACTAACTACATATATGTATTTATTCCGCAAAACTTTAACTGCTCTAATGTTAAGTGTTTTTTTTGCAACTTTACTAGTACTGCGGTCGGTCTCAAGTGTTGGTCACCTTGACCACGAAATTGGAATGTCTTAAGTAGTGCCATCTTCAACCTGATGTCATTAGGCAAAAATAGGCTTTGTAATGATAAGATAAATACTTTATTATTTTGAATTAAACTTCTAGGTTAATTTTATATTTAGAACTTCTGGAGCTGATTAAGATTACTATGCAACTTGTCAAATTATAACATTATGAAATAAATAAATTTTCGACACAAGTGGCGGTGTAAATCCACAACGGACCGAGCGTTTTGAGCTTCAACATGTCCGTCTTAATTTCGCGGATTCGTAACAGTTTGTTCAATTTGCTTGCTAGAAGGTTAGTTAGGTTTTGCCATTTGTTTTTGAAGGTTATTCCAAAGAATCAAACAATTATAACACTAACAAATAAATAAACCTATTTATCGGTGATAGTAACAAATTATCACTGCATCGGCACAGAATACCACTTACCGGTGAGTTACGCACTCAATAGATAACCGTGAAATAAAACTTTATCGCACGATAATAACTTTATATTGGTACCGTGATAACCAATCCTCGCTACCTATAACCTACTTTATCTTTAATTAAATTCGTATTTTGATAACGGAGGTAATAAAAAATGTACGCTTGATTTAACTTGGACATAACAATATTATTAGAGCTTTAGAATAATAGAAATGGCTTCGTTCTAGTTGTCATTTGTTACAATAACACATCGCAGAGTTTCTCAAAGTTGGGTATGCGTACCCGTCAATATACAACAGTTAGTCGTAGGGGGTACGCGACCAGGTTTGACGAAATGGCGGCTGCTTAATTTTAATAAACTGCATTTTGTCTTCTGTTTTTTCACTCATTATGGAAGCAGGTAACAAATGACCATGCAGTTCACTTGATGATAAGTGGCCACAGTTGTTATATTTTTGAGGAGTCTTAACGTCTCGCATAACCCATTTGATCTATAGCCAGTGTTTAAGGGATTTAAAATGTAACAGGGGTACGTGGAGCTATAAGTTTAAGAAACCCTGATACGTCGTTTGGAACTAATAGCGTTAAACATTAAATATCATTTAGCACAAACGGCTATTTAACATAATATTCTGGTTTTACATACCTACATCGATTACAATAGCTTCGCCTTCGAATACTCATAAAATTACCTAAAACAATGTCTGAAATAACATTAATTAAATCAATAGGTTGAATTAATTAACGTTACGTTACGAGATATTTTCCAAGAACTGCAAGTAAGATTAAAATGGTATAATTATGTTAATCAAATTTAATAGGTATCTTTATTAAATTTAAATTCGTTTTACTGCGACACCTTCCATATACCTATGTAACGTTTATGCTATATTTATTAGAATTAAATGATATTTACAGTATTAATTTATTGTGAGGCAGAAATGCTAACTCAAACTTTTGATAAAGTTATTTAATTATATAATTAACGATTTTATTATGTATTTGTATATTTAGAGAAATAACAAGATTTAATAATAAACATACACAAAATCTATAGTAGGCACAACTATAACTTAAAAAAGCAGCAACATAATAATACTTAAAATACAAAAAAAAATACTAATTTTTCATGCAACTAAAATAATGCTAAATTCGACCTTATTAATTGTAATCATTCAAAAGATTTAAACTGCAGCGGCAATCGTCAATAAACCTATTGCGCAACAATGCAACGAGCAATGAGCAACACAGATGCAAGGTATGAGCAAAAATATTGATCGTGTAATCCTAATCCCTCGTGTTCCCCACGTTGTACGCTCCGAGGGATTTCTGCTATACTGACCCCCACTGAGCGAGTATTGTGTCACACGCAACGATACATTTTTTGTGCCACAGATAGAATGGATGACAAAAAGTTTTAAACTCCAGCAAAAAACGCTCACAGCTGATAAGCAACGGTCTCATCTTTGAATCAGTTGCCCTTATAGAACAAACATAATGATCTTGTTACGTAATCTCATGCTTAGAGGCAACCGTATGTTTACCTCGCATTTACAAAAAGTTTTATCAACTTGGAATGTTATCCACGTGGGTTTATCCTGGAATAACGCTTTTTTATAATTTACATGTATTTAGTGACGTTAACAAAAGAATAGACAAATTGAGGAATCAAGTATTTTTTTACTGTTACATCAATACGGCCTTTCATATTGTATTTGGCCTTTATGTTTGGGGATACGTGGAGAAATACTTTACGAAAACAAGCTACGGATCCTGTGAACCCTACCTAGTTGCTAACATAAATTGTATTATTTACTACTGGCACCTCTGAGGACTAAGAATACCTATATTAAAATTATAAATGAGCCTGTAGTACCTTCACTATTCAAATAAAACTTTGAAGACCAAGCTGCTTAAATTTATATTTCACTCTATTAAATTGCCAGAGGCTATATAAAATTATATGTAAGCGATGAAGCAACCAGTATATCGTAAGTAACCTAGGATTTGTGATTATCATCTAGTATTCAATGTAAAACCTTTGAAACTTGACTACATTATGCATGTGTGGCCTCTAAGTTGACGTGAGGCAATGTGAGGGCCGGATTCAAAATCAGTTTTGTAATCCGATCCTTTTGTGTTTTCAAGTTACGCAACACTAGTCTTCAATGCACTTTCGTGAGCAGTTCTATGCTACAGAAGGCAGACGGCGTGCTGTATTTAGCAGTTCCGGCAAATGTATAAAATCTTCAATAAGAGACCTTAAAGTGATTTTTAAAAAATGATTTCTACACGCATAATCCCACAGTAGGGTTTTCTCCTGTGTCGTGGGTGCCATGGCCACAAAGACGAATACACAAACACCCAGACCCAGAACAGAAATCTAAACTCGTCATTCAGATACGAGTATCTGTATGGCCGGGAATCGAACCCGGGACCCACTGCGCGTCAGACCAGTATGGTAACCGCTCCGCCACGCAGGTCGTCAAACATCTGAGAGTCTTATTTAGTTTTCGTAGCTGCCACTAATGCATCATGACCGAATGTGCTTCTGTCTACGTCTTAATTTGCAGAGAGATCATCGTTATAATACTTGAGTTATTACCAAATACATTTCATTTCTACTGTCTTCTCTCTTTTTACGCACTACAACAAATTAATTCATTTTTCATTAATATAAACATGCTTACCTGGCGCTAGGTTTCCTCTAGGCTTGGCTCCCAGGATGGCGAGGTTCACATTCGCTTTCCTGCCGTCGATGATTGGGTTTGGGTCCTTGCAAGCGCGCTCCGCCGCCGCCCTATCACCCATTATTACCTGTAAACAAAAGATAACATTTAGTTTTCCGTTTACCAATAGAAAAATAAATTCCAAATTGTAAATCAGGAACAATCTATCTTAATTTTCTTTAAAATCGTCAATTTTGTAAAAAGTTTTCCTGACCTTAGTAGAAGTTGAACGTTCACTTCTTCTAGGTACTACAAGTCTACAACTAAATGACTTATAACATAAAAGTCAAGACGCATGCTAAGGGTTCCACCCCACACCCTTATCGTGTCAGTTTGTAAACAACTAGGCTATTACTGGTCTCTTTTACTAAAGGAGCAAGAAACCAGCAAATTAAATAGAAATTATTAATGAAACGTAGCAGTGTACTGCCCCTCTAGGTTATTCATGTCAATGCGTCATGTCTGTGCTGTAGCTTTCACGTGCCTAAAGCACTTTACGACAAGGGTCAGAAGCCACAATAATGCTATTACGGATAATCTTAACTTGTATCGCATTAGTTTCCGATTTCAGTTTTCCAGGTCTACGAAATGTGCTATCTACGCATATAAATTTGATGAATACCGTATTTCGTACTTACGTTCTTATGTGAAAAGATTTTTAAAGTATTCGAATAATGATAAATAAAGTACTTTTCAATTTTACGAAAACGAAAAGTGATCAAAAGTTACCTACTATCAATCTAAAGTAAATGCTTAATTTTTGCGCGCAATTGGACCTTGGACACCTTGGACTTTATCGTACCTACGACAGGGTAGTGGTAGCATTGAAAATCAACAGAAATTGTAAAACTAAAATCGAAAATGTCACTGAAATATTCTAATTGGAAAATAGACTAAATATGCATTAACCGAACTAAGAACCGTACTTTTGGAAGACTTAATTTTTCATAATAAGAAGTGAAGATAGGAACCAATTTATTTCAAACTTAAAAGACAAATTGACGGAGATAATTAATACATTAATTATTTACCAATTATATAATTATATGATTTTGTACCAAGTACAAAACCTTATCACGTATTATGCGATCAAAATAAGAATAGGAACGTCAATGACCTTAAATTAAAATGTTTGACCTCAAAAGTAAGGTTTGCA
>DWPV01000563.1:0-27570 GCA_018251915.1 Urbanus proteus proteus | reverse complement strand
TACGACTAAGTGCTTAAGTTTCGAATGCACTGTTGGATAAAAGTTTCCATGTCGTACTTCGGGGCTTTCTATTGTATGTTTCTATTGCTGTTCAATGCTGGACACAGGTCTCTCCTAAGCCGCGCATTAGCGTCTCATGCAACTCACTCATACGTTTATACACACAGTCAGCTCTCTATTTATTACCGTTTACTATTGTCTACCTACTACTACCTACTATGCTACCAACGATGCTCGAAATACTTGATTATTGAGTTATGCCGATGCCTTTGGCGCTCTTGTGAATTTCTTCGTTTTAGATTTCTATAAATTCTAAATAGACTTTAAACTTATAGACCAGTTCTAAGCTGTTAGCGCCTGTAACGTATTTTCAGCTTCTATTTTTATTTATTTTATTCTAAAGTTCATCAATGTAAATGCGGCACTACATAACATAATCTTGATGTTTACTTCTTTTATGTTACTGCCCCGAGTTCAATTCCCGGCCAGACAGACATTTAAATGATGAATTTAGATTTCTGCTCTGGGTCTGGGTGTTTGTGTATTGGTGTATGTGTGTGTCTATGGTACCTACCACACAGGAGAAAATCCTATTGTGGTGCTATGAATATAGAAAGCCTTTTTTTAAAGATTATGATATTATCGTAACGTTCAAAGAGCTTTTCGTAGATGTCTCGCAAGAATATTATTTTCCTCATTATAAGGTCAAGGCGAGATATTAATACAAAAGAGACCCTATATGACAGATAAACATCCGAGATAAATACACTAGGTACACATACTGTTACACGTGTATACAAACATGGCAGGTTAATGATGAACCACAAAAAGTTAATAATTAACAATATTATTGACGTGTTCATTCACGAGTTGCAACAGTACAAGCTTCGGGTTCGATAACGCGCTATTCAGTGCGGGAACGAGCTAATTAGCTGTAATTAATTAAGTTGGATTAACGTCCCGAGCGGCCCACCTGGCTGGCACACACTACACTGATAGATTGATGTAATGTGGCTCACTGAATATTGTAGCAGTAGTGAGTTCTAGATGGACACATGACCTGGAAAAATTGGTACTGTTGGATTCAGAGAGCAAAAGACGGATTGCGAAATATCTGGAAGATCACTATTTTTTGTTTTTCACATTCCAACGTATCTATAGTCATATTTTTTTAATTGTCCGTAATTGTCAGGATCAAATAAATAAAATTGAAGTGTCTATTTGTGATTTCAAAGTAACAATTTTCTACTCAATGCATATGAAAGTATACACGATACCGATAATGAAAATACAATAAAAAAAATGTTGTCTGTCTGTCTGTTTGCTGAGGTAATCTTCTAACGGCTTTGACGGGACATTCACTGGAAGATAGCTGAAGGTCTAACGCGTGACATAGGCTACTTTAATTTTTGAAAAATCACATGCGTACGATGCATGGATGTTATGCATGCATGGATGTTACGTATTTTTAGATAAGTATTCCTTTTTACTTTTTTAACGCGGGTGAAATCGCGCGGATTAGCTAGTATTAACATAGGTGTGTAAGGATGGTTGGATTCAACTTATTATAAAATCAGTTACCCTCGTATCTGTAGCCATCAAGTTTTTTTAATGGTCCATAACTGTCAGGAACCTCTTATGATATAATTATATACCCTATTTAGAGTTGATTTTTGTAAAGGTTAAAAACAGTTTCACGTTATCGAAACTCACTAACTCTCATTAGCTAGATGCGTTGCTAGTGCTTATGAGTTTAAAACGCATTCCAGCTTCTTAACCTAAGAATCTCGTTAAGCATCTTAGAGCAAAGCACTCGCAGTTCATGAAGCTATGTAATCACAATGCACTTTGAAGGCGTTCCTCAACTATTAGATCTTTAGCGCCGCGTAATGAGCTACTTAGCGAAGACGCTATGAAAACTCTATTAACGAAGAGCTTCTGAGGATAGAATGCGAAGGAACTTGGAGCAATATGCTACTTTAGAACTAGACTAATAAGGGTTTTGAATAAATAAAATTAATGTAAATTGAAAATAAGACTATGCTAATATATTTTAATCCTATATCTAATAGGGTAAATATCTTTTTTTCACTTTTTATTTACACTCTTATGTGGGTGGTAAAAAAACGCTGTATTATCGCGCTATCGAATAGTGTCAATTTTAAGTTCTTTTTTATAATTAGTAACAAATTAAAGGATTAGCTTTTTAAAATAATAAAAAATATACACTCTTATTACTTTATTAAGTACTTCTGAACACTACCATAACCTACAAAACAAATCTATACCAAACTAAGCTAAATGTACCTTATAAACCCCCGTGGCGGAGCCGTCATCATACTGGTCTGTCGCGCAGTGGTTCCCGGGTTCAATTCTCAGTCAAACAAATATCTGAATGATGAATTTGGATTTCTGTACTGCGTCTGGGTGTTTGTGTATTTGTCTTTGTGTATCCATGACACTCACGACACAGGAGAAAATCCTCTAGCAGTGCATAATACATACTGTTATCATACAAAATACGGCTATATAAATATCCACGGGCAAACGACATGCGGTTCAACCTTTAACCTTTAATTTTTCTTTTATCTTAAAATGATTCAAATTATAATTGTATGTAAATGAACCAATTTATATGTTGATAAGTAAAGAGCGTGTTCCCCGCGTTTCCGATGATCATTCCTGGGGCGGTAAATCAAACGTATCAGATTTCGGATCACCGCGCTCCGTCTGGATTTCAATTGCGAAATGAGGTTAATCAAGTTTTTTCTCCGTTCATAGTTAAACTTTTTTATGACAAATTAGTATAGGTATAGACCCCCGATTTTAAGTGATTATTCCTGTACAAGAACGCATCCAAGACATGATGTTCTCATTTGTTAATCTGATTTAAGGAACCGCGTGGCAAAGATATGGTTGCCATACCGGCCTGGGTTCGATTCACGGCCAGACAGAAATCTGAATGACGAATTATTAGATTTAGAAATTGTCTTTAAATCTCAAATGCATTGAAAATGTATGCACAGGCGGTAATTGAACGCGGAACTCTATAGGTACGAGTAGGCCTAGACGGTCGTAGTTATAACCGCAGGACGATTCTTCCAATCAGGAAGACTGCGTGCTCGTTTTCATCTTCTATAAAATTAAAAAAATATAATATATACTTATTTGAGTAGGAAGAAGCCCAAGCTCGGTATATTTCCGTCTATCGGACGCGGGATCGGGTCGGAAGCGGCGCGGGAGCAGCACGGGAGCGGTAAATCAAACGTATCGGGCGGCAGATCACCGCGCCAAGTGCATTTCAATCACGGCTTGGGCAAATACACTGAATGCCAAAGATACGTTGCCCTAGTTTACAGTCACCCCTATTCATACCACAAACCGGTTTTACTTTTATATGTACGAGAACAGAGTTAAAGGTGTTGCAAATTAGATCGATAATAACGCAGCTAAATTATTATAGAAAACGGTCAACATTTATTTGCTAAGGTATAAATCGTTTTAATTTTTATTTAAAGACAATTTTGATCAACAACATGCTGTCTTTTCAGTTACTTAAATTTCTGTAACTAAAATTAAAGGTAGAATTGCTCGCGTTCCGACTGCAAGAGTACCACTATATCTATTTCGAACTTACAGTGGATGTATGATTGCGGTCAATGTTAGAGGAAATTTCACATAATGATGATGAAAGTAGAAGGCTACTGACACCCAAGGGCATTTGTAACTAACTCTTTCTGCAGTCGATCACGAAGATTATGTCTCACGCCTTTTATATAACTCAGCTTATACAATAAAATATCCCACAATAAAAAAATATCCTTCCATCAGCCTTCAATTTCATAAAAATGATAAGATGTCGGAGCGGTGCTGTCTCAAAGGTGAGTGAAAGTAATTTGTAATTGTATTATGCTGTCATGATAATTTAAGCAATAATCACCGATAAGTGACACCTTGGTTACATGTAAATAACATAATAATATATTATTATTTTTTTATGTAATAAGTATTAAAACCCCCGTATTCATTACTTGCCACCTTCACTTTTGTAAACTTGAATGAAATGCCAAATAAGTCATACGATCGTACCGGTATCTGGATGTCCATAATGTGATTCATGAGTGGTAATTATGTAGATTAATGAAACTGGAGTTTGTGTTACTTATCCAATTGGGGTATTTTAATATATGTGTATCGGTATCAATATATGGTCAAACCGGTCACTCTACTCGTAATTATAATATTACGGTACCACAGAATAAGTCGAATATGTGATTTTATATACTACTTGCAGTTACAAAGAAAATATTACAATTTGCTCAATTTTATGAGTAAGGGAATTGTAACGGGTGATTTGAGGTCATCTGATATAGCTAGACCACTAAATTTTATCCTTTACTTTTTAACTAATTCGTATAGAAGGCGTTCCCCAGTTGAGAACATCTATTCTCAGTTATACAGGTAGAAGTATCTACTCCTACCTGTATAACCCACTACTCTTGGAACCAGAAGAGAACTATGATATTACAACCTTTCCCAAGGCATCGTGGTACTTTTTCAAGGTTCCCTCCTGTCACAAAAAATAAGGTAGGTATATCGTATAAATGAAAAAGCACGCATAGCGTAGATCTTAACCGATCTACAAGTTAAGCAACGTCGGGCGCGGTCCGTAGAAGGATGGGTCGCTAGTAGCAAAAATTTTAGGCGCGTTTCTGTGCTTTGGACGGCACGTTAAGCTGTCGGTCCCGATACCTTGGCGGAGGCATTATGGGCGGTTTGAAAATATTCGACACGGGTTGGCCACTAACCCGTATCCCCTTCACCAACACCCATTGGAACAGCGTGGTGAAGTACGCTCCAAGCATCTCTCAGTTGTAGTAAATGACCCATGACCAGCAGTGGGACATAAAAAGGGGCATACGTACATCGTATAAATACTCATATGTCGTAATCGTAGGTATCCAATACTTTTTATAGAGGTTGGAAGAGATAAACTTTTTTGAGCTGATTCATTCACTAACGACTTGTACACGAGCCACGTCACAACCGTTACGTGAAATAACTTTTAGCGAGTTCGCGATACTGCAGTTTTCGATCGGCAGTTTGCGCTGGAGTTATGCGCTTAATACAGCGCTGAAACGATTTGAGCTGGCCCGAGTACGCTGGCTAATTGCCAGGTGTTATATGTAACGGCACTTGATATGAACAGTCTAGTATTTTAATAACAGGTAATGCAGGTAAAATGAGCTAAGCTGAATATGCAAGTGTTTGGGTGTAACAATATTTTGGACGGTGCGACTGAAATAATAGAATTTTACCATATTTTTAACTGGCTGGATTCGTGACTAAGTTTAAATTTAAAAAACGTGGACTTTCCTATTTAGATTCTTATAACACGCCTTATTCACAGTTATTCGGATTGTTTTTAATAAGCTAATGTGTTTGTAAGAAGAGAAAGCTAATGTTGATTTTTTAAACAAGTGAGTGGATTAGTAAGCTAGATAATAATATACGTACTATATCTATTTCCAACTTATTGTGACAAGGGTATTGAAAAAGTTTTTTACTTAATCAATCATTCTTAATTAATCAGGCCTCAGATTGGTGGCGTCTTTGCGGAACTTGAGGGACGTAACGGATGGAAACCTGTTTTTTTAATCAGTGGTGATGCCCATAAAAATCAAATTATTATAATTCAATTTACTTCCGCAAATTTCGTCTATAAAACAAAATTCCAAAAGTAGGAGGTATATAAAATTTTACTTTAATATTTCTTTCGGCTCAATTTCTAAACAAATATTGTAAACCTTAAACCCAAAGATTAATTTATTATTTAAGACAAAGACGGATACTTTTTTGAGACTGCCAACTGTTTTCTGGCGTAACGCGTTGAATAAATAAAGAAAGATTGTATTTTCAAATCTTTATGCTATTTGCAAGATTCAAACCTTTTGATCAGTACAATATTCTTCACAGATACATAAAGGTCAAGACCAATTGTAAATTATTTAACATCTTTTTTATAATGGACGTAGCGAGCATGCAGTCCAGCTGATGGTAAGTGACCACTGCCGCCCATGGATATTCAAATTCAAATTCAAATCCTTTGCTGTTATTAGGTAAAAATAGGTGTACCATATGGATTCTACCACTTTAATAAATAAATAGACCTATAAACTATTATGTAATTATCACATGATTAGAATCGTTCTACGTCGTTATATTATTAAACTATGCAGGTATTCGTATAATCTCATATTGATGGTCACTGAATACGCAGTATAATCCGAGGATTGCTAATTAGTTTATTAATTAGTCGGTCGAACATGCTCAGTGAATGACTAAAGTTAATACTGTTGTAGAGATTATTGGTCATTACAAAACAAGCTTTTACATCCTTTAGGTACTTAAAGGATAAATTTAGGACTACATTATATTGAAAACTCCTCTAAAAAGTTTAATGGTTTAAAATCCCCAGCTTAACCTAATTGCATTTTCATTTTACCTTTTATCCTCATTTTTTATGAAATATAATTTATCTTGAAAGCTTACGGAAAAATCACAAAAGTAGGTAAAGTAGTAGGTACGCCTAAAAGTGTTTACGTTGTGTCGCTAAATCGCTTTAGTTTATGCAAATAACTAAATAAATTGCACGGAGCAGCAAGTATTCATAATACAGCAATGAAAACATTAGATCCTGTACAATTCCATTTACTACCAACAAGCTCTATTGTAAAGATGATCCATCGTTTGTTTGTCCTTATTGTCTTAAATAAAAGTAGCATACGATATCCACGTTTTATTCACAACAATACAATACAGCTGAACTCGAGCTGAGTTAGAAGGCAGCGCGGCTCAGTGCGCTGCGCTGAGGAACAATGCTCGTGGGTTAATTAACGTACTTGCGCCGACGTGCGCCTCGGCTCCATTTGAGCTGCCTGAAAGATAGTGCTATTGTTGTTGAAACGTTGCGTCCATGAATAGAATGGAAGGCATTGCTTAAGTTGAGATATGCTAATTAGGAAAATATTTACAATTCCATAAATAGCATTCACTTTACTGAAACGTTTTTATAATGTTTTGTTAAGCAAATTTTCATTAAAAATACACAAGTCAAATAAAAACAGGAGATTTTGAAAAAAAATACCCGCTGCATTTTTTTATAAAAATTGCATGTAAAACAGCGCAAGTAAGTGGAACTTACTTGTTCCCACTTACCATTACTTTTTTTGTACTTTTAGAAGATTACGCAGCTATAAAAAATACCCACAAACTTAATTCTATAAACTCGTACTACAAGTTGAGCTTATCAAGTAAAAGTTAAGTTTAAAGCCGCATGTAATCCTAAGGCTTATTTCAACTTCCACAAAAGTTGCATCAGTATTTGAAGCGAAATAGTCACTGTATCACTACAATCCGGTTCCGGATTAAGCTGCCGGCAGCTTTATCTCATTACAGCGTAATTAAAAAACTCGGGCGAGCTGTCGAAACCCGAGTCCCGCGCGACTATAAATACGGCGCGGAACAACGTGAAAACTTTCGATGTAATGGATTTTTACGGTTTGTTTACTTTGTTCGCGTTTTAATTGAAACAAATGCAACATTTTAAGCAAAAGACTAACGCCCAGCGCAGTCTTTGTTACGAAGGTTGAGAGTATAATTATAGTAAAAGTCTAATTTAGTTTACAGGACACAATCTCACAACATAATTATAAAGAATACAATTTTAATTTTGTGTTGCTTACCTCACGTCAATACGTGTTCATTATTCATGACACCTCATTGTAGCAAGTAACTAAAATAAACACTTTAGTTTTAATTTTCGAACAATCCATGCATCCGATACCGCGCCGCTCGTAGCGGATGCGGCGCGGCGCCGGCGCGGGACGCGGCGCTTCCGACGGCGACAGGACGCGGCCGGGAAAACCGCTCCAGACTACGGTTTTAATTCAATAGGACATTTCTTTACTGATGATACAATTTTGATTCCTTTCACCGCATTTGACAGACAGAAACGAAACGCGGGACGCAATAATTTGCTATAAGGTGTAACTGTATATGTAAGTATAACAAAAAGGTAATTTTTTCTAGGAAAACGTTTAGTACAAAATTATATAACTTACCGATAATAAATATAACAATTATCAATTATATTATTATTTTCGCATCATTCAAAACGTAGTAAAATGAACTTTGAAAAGTTGGAATAAATTTGAAAGTAAAAACTTCTACAAATTACTACTTTTTCTAAAATCTTGGAAGTTTAGGTACATTAGGAAAAAGGAAGGGTAACCTTTTCCATTGCGATTCACCCATCCAGTCACGTAGAACTAAAGTGATTCCAAAGGCACCTAACAAGACGCAGTCTCAACTACATTAAGAAAAGGTATTTTCATTAAAGGAAAATCCAGGTGGCGATTTGCGGTCCCCAGGAACGTTCTCACTGAAGTGGACTTGCGAAAAATGCGACTAAGAACTTTTATCGTACCTGATATGTCGTATTCGATTAATGCGTACCTTAAAGTTAAATAATGATGTACCTACATGATTTTAAAATTGTAACGTTAAGGATCACAATTGTTTGAATTTCGAAACATATATTTTTTTATAAATTGCTGAATTTAGTTTGATATTCATAATATAATATTAACCTAACGTGCTCTCCAAGGCAAGAAAGCGACCCTGAAACTATGCTACTAGCGGTCACCCATTCATCTACCGACCGCACCCAACATTGCTTTATTATCGGTTGAGATCTACGCATGCCGCGGGGTTATACGGGCTTCGTCATTACCATACATACATTGGTATGAAATTAATCATAATTTTAAGATTATGTTCTCATTTGTCGTATATTTACTTCAAAGTAGGATATTTAACTGATCTCATCAAAGTGTGTATGATATTGGTTTCCCATAATATATTGCTTTTTTCAAAAACGTATAACTTTTGTTGTCTATTAAAAAAATGAAACTAAATCCAGCGCAGTTGCTACGCTCAGGAAAGCGTACCTTAAAGTTAAAGCCGCTGACTCATTGCGGGTCTGAGACGATTGCATTTTCCACCTTATTAACCTAAAGGACCCGTGTTTAGGTTTATGTGAGCCCCGTTTAGTGAAATTGGGAATGAATGTGGGAAAGTGGTGAGGAAACGGCCAATATTGTTAAGCTGCGATACTGCCTTTATGATACGAGTACCTATGTTTCTTGTTGCTATTTTCATGGTTGGTATATTTGATTCAGTGTACCAGTAGTAGTGCTGATATTATAAAAGTAATCCATTTGTGTATCTAATACCTTTAAACTACCAATTCTTGTATATATATATCTATGTATCAACAATCTCGGAAACGGCTCCTACGATTTCCTTGAAATTTTGTGTTTAGCGGGTTCGGGGCGATAATCGATTTAGCAAGGTTTTATTTCCAAAAATCATGATGTACTAAAAAAACATCGAGCAAAGCTCGGTCATCCATGTACTGGAAGTGTTGTTCTATTTTAAAGCTAAATTCTAAAGTACAACTTATCACTCAAATAAAGCAAAGTTAAGCAGCATCAAATACGATCACGAATTTAATATAAAGTCTATGACTTTATATTGAACTCTCATTTGCTACTGTCGTATTATAAAAAAAGATCTGACATCTCTTCCCAGCAATGGGATATAATAAGGATTATCTTCACTCTACCTTAATTATTTAATTAATACAACCGCTCAGTAAAAGGCCGCCTGCCATAATGTTTAAAATGAAATTGGCAATATTTCATGAGCAATTCGCTTTGTGCGGGTCTGAAATAACTTACTAATGAAGTTTCGTTTTAAATTTCATCCGTTGAGTTTAATATCAGTTAATTTGATTCAAATCAACATGGATAGCATTTTCAGTTCAATTTATTTTGCTAAAATTTGGCCACAAACTTTTGTAGTTAAAATGGATTCACTAAAATAGGTTGTGATATTTTAACGTTATCGGATTCACTGTTATTATTTATTTTACATTTTATTTTCGGTGAAACTTCAAATTTCATAATAATAATATTATTATGAATAAAAGCTTTGTAATTGCTTATTTTTATAATGACATTTTATTTTCGCTGAATTTGGCACCAACCGGTAAATAATCGATCCCTAAAATGGTTTAAAACATGATAATTGATAATGATATGAATAATCGAAGATGCTTTAATTCTATAACCATACTAATCAATATAGTTTCAAATGAATCCTGAATTATTTCTAGACATCTGTTTTGGAAGAGTTTCACAAAGGGATAAAATAACAAATCATTTTATATCAAAATCGAACCCTTTATTGCTTTATCCTGTTGAAAAAAGAAATTGTCTGTATCATTGAATAGTCAGATTCACTTTCAAACATATCCGAGATCTTGTTGATGATACCTACTATATTCGCCTGAATTTAGCAGTGTGAATAGTGCTCCAAAAGGAAATTGAATTTAACAAAGAGACTACGATAAAGGACTATCGTATCCATTTTCACATGGAAGATTTAACCATTACAGTACTTAATATTCTGGGAGTGTGGATAAGAAGCCTCATTGCCGGTCCTAATTCAAGCTCTTAATATAATTCCGGGAACTCTCATATTTCAGCTGCGCCGAGCTGCGTGAGATTGCGCCGCGCTTTGTTCAGCTGTCTCTTTCCCGCTTTAACTTAGCTTCAAGTAACTTATGTGCTGTTTTTGTTTTCCGTATAAATTATAAAGTAAGTCTTAGCAGGAATTAAGGAAGCCTTGGAAACTAGAATAACTACAATAAACAAAAAAGTTAATTAACACTGCTTTGCATTTTCGATTATTAAAATTGTTTCCATAAATAATAGAAGTTAATAAATTTGGTATAGACAGCAGCATTTTCATTTTAACTGTTGAATTACATGAATAGTAGTGAACTATTTGTATTAAACAAATTAACTAATGTAGTAAACATTTTATCAAAACTTAGGCAGTTTTCAGCTAATATTGTTATTTGCCGTTCTTAAAAAAATATCAGGAACAAAATTGGTCTTTTATCTTAAAAAAGTGTGCTATATAATATAAAGTCTACTTTTGTACTAATAAGAAAGGCATTCGAAGACCCACACTAGACTATGTCGAGAACACGAATTAACGAGATTAAAGAACATAACAATGTTTTTGTATTTCCTATCAAACATTAATTGAATAGCTTTCATTTATTACAAAACAATATTTACAAACAATAATCGTTTAGTTTAATTGAATCCAACAAAACTTGGAGTGTTGTAACCTCCAGACTATAATCGCTTAAGAGAATGGTAGTTTTCAGCCAAAATTCGTAAAAGCTGTTGAAATTGTAGGTAAAGTGCAGAGTGCAGAGAGCGAAGTTATCCGATTTAACGTTTCGCCTGTTCCACTTTTGTCTTCGCCTCGCTTCAGGAATCTCATTTGCCAAGAAGTGTTTGCTTTGCCCACACGTTGCAATACGAATGTAGGTCACCGGTTATCGGGGTCATTTAATTTTTATGAAAAATTCTGATTATTATGTAGGCACTTTAAAGTATTTGCTTTGGAAAGTAAATCGTTATTAAATTTAATAGTTTTGCAAGTCTGGTGAAATATAGGAGATTAAGCTGCAATGGAAATGGAAGCTCGTAATTTTATACAATTTACCTGCAGTGTTAGTTTTAGGCACATCGATTGCGAAGAGAACTGTAAATAAAATTTGGACTAAAAAAACATACACGGAAAGTATGTTAGCAACCTGTTACCTGTGTATTTATTGATTTTACATTTTACAAGCTCCAAAAACATCACTACAAATCACATAGTCGAGAAATGCAGAAGTATGGTGGTTTTCAGTTATTTGTAAATTTTATCATCTAAAAGTAGGATAGAAAAGGCGTTGATGGTAAATGAATGCGAAATATTTCATTTCTTTGTAATATTTAAAATACTACATAATAAAATTTTAAAAGTAGTAAAGTGAACCCGAGAATTAACACTAAAATTTACCAAATTTAGCCGCAAAATAATTATAATGAAGTTCACCCGTTTCCTTTTCACTATGAAGGTCATGGTCTCCACCAGGCATGCCCGTTATCCCCGCGATTTCTGCAATTCCCATTTAATTAACTAAAAGCATAACACTGTTTGGGCGAGGGACGGCATTTTTGGGCAAGGGTCGGATTCTGCCGCAGAACTATTAACATGAATCACACGACATTAGCAATGTTTGCTTATTTCGAACATAAAGGGCTCTGCCCTATACCGCGCAGGCCATGGTCGTTTCAACACGTGAAAACCTTTTTTATTTATTAATGAAGCAACGCCCTTCTATTTCGTCGCCAGGATTTTTCGTGATATTTTGTTGCGCTATGAAATAGTTATATCATCTTACGATGCAGTGAATACATTTCGATATCTGTAATTATTTTAATTTCCGATATTTCTGTCTTGTGTCTGGAAATGATACTGACTAAAATGTTTGTTCAGCTCAGGCTTAGTTATTTTACAACCTACGGTGAATAAGACAAGCGTCTTGCCTGAACTTGATGACAGAACATATCTCACATTACCTACAACTTTTAATTAAATTAGAAACACGTACAAACGTACATATTTATATCACCAGTGAACCATAGATAAATCTGTCAGTTTCAAGCCAATTCCGTATATTCCGTATGTTGATATTCTAGTAACTAAACTAGAACATGTAAAATCGTAATCACAAATCCCTGAAACGGCTATTTGCAGAATAAAAATAAAAATCCCGCAATCGCTCCAGTAACAAGAATAATTAATACTTAACATAATGCGGCTCGTACGAGCAATACAGTGTAAAACAGGCCGCACTTGGCAAGTAATCAGAACCACATTCAGAACTACCCGCTCGATAATAACGTATTCTTTATTTACAACCCGTTTTGTTTTATTTTCTTGTTCTCGTTATGCGATAATACGTTCTGAATTGAAATAATGCAATAGATTAAAACAATGAATAAAATTATGTTATCAGCTACGTAATGATGTATTCAAATGTTTTTATTCAATCAACACCGTATACAATACTACAACGTAAAGTATGAAACTTTTGCACTATAACATTTGAAACAGTAAAAGAAACTTATTAAAGAGCAAGGAAGAGAGATTTTTGTTTAGTTAATTGTATCACAAGAAAAAGCAAAACGATATCAAGCCTTAATAGACAATAAGGTAATTATAAAAGAATATTCTACTGAAACTAGAAAGAGCAGTAGCTTTGTCGAAGTCTGTTTGTGAGTCGAATTTTACGAAACTGGACAAATGAAACGAAAAATTTAAACGAGGTGGTAATTGGACGTCCATTTTCGCAGAGTTCGAACTGTCAATTATAATTGAATCAAAAAGTCGCACTCGGGAATATGCTCGAAATTCAATGATCAAGTTCAACTTTGATATGGAAATAAAAATCGTGCTTTTGGATCAATTGGAGTAAATTACAATTTTTTCGAAGTTTGCCAAATTGTGTTTTTAAAAAAGAGTATAACTTTAAAATAAGTAAATAAAAATAAATCATGGATTATTTCCTTTTATTGACTTCGTACACAAGAAAGTTTCTCGAATCGTTGCGTAAATAGACCCTCCACTTTCTCAACAACGTATTCAAGACTTCTGAATTTTTTGCATTTTTTTGTCATTATTTTATCTGTGGAATGATCATTATTGTGAAAAAAGAGAATTTATCTCTGGAAGTTAGAATCTCCTTTTTTGTCTTCCGAGAATTTGAACTGATGTACTACCACAGTATACTACTGATGTACTAATGATATCAGTTAACATCGTTGTATCTAAACTAAAAAGATATTTTTCGAAGAAAAGCCTCAGTCTGTTTATTATTTGTGTTCCACATGCAAATATCAGCTGGAGGTGGTGTCCAGTTGTTGCAGCGTGCGGCAGTTGGCACGTCGGCCGGCGCAGGAGGCGCAATATCCACACATAAGCACATCGCGCCAGTTTGGCACTCGCTGCACTTCGCATTTGGTGGAAGTCACGAGCGACAGTTCAACTTAAACAGTGACACTTATTAACCAATATATATAGTAAATAGCACTCTAGAAACTAGATCATATTCTATTGCGGCAACAATTAAGTGACTAATTTGGATTTACATTCATATAAAAAATAAGATTTTTAAATGCATTATTTTATTGAAAAAACAAAATATTCTTGATATTTACAGGATATTACCGTGTTCTTAAGTAATTACTATTTTAAATGTTCGACTTTTTTTTCTTTTTATTATCTTTGTTTAACATGTATACATGCAAATATCGGCTAGAGGTGGTGTCCAGTTGTTGCAGCGTGTGGCAGTGGCACATCGCGCCAGTTTGGCACTCGCTGCACTTCTCATTTGGTGGAAGTCTCGAGCGATAACGTTGTTCGTTTGCTTCGTTTCACTATTGCTGAAGAGTTTTTTGTATTATTGTTTGTTTTGTTTGTGCCACTCTCACGACGAATCATAATCAATATTCATAACAATGTCGCTCTTACTACTGGATTATAAGTTGTACTAACTATTTAAAAGACAATTTATAATTACATTCGTTGATAGAAAAAAATGAATAATTAACTATATTTTACACGTGGTAAGTTTCAAAAATAAATTTGCATATTTTTTTTAACACAACAATATTATTTGACGTTTAAAGGACATAAAGATGTCCTCCGATGCTGTTTTAAATAATGTGTTTACTACTTACGTTATACAAATAAAATGAACAATATTTGTTTGCCCTCTTCAGTCTATGTTTTGCGCCACGCTCCTCGAGCCAACTGCGCCCCGACTAAAAGGACACCGGCCTTTGCTCACACTTCAGCTATTTACTACCCATTACCGGTAGTTTCATAGCAAGAGCACTACACTTTTTATTTAAACATTCTGCGGCAACTTTCATAACTCGCTTCCCGTTCACGTCGACCGAAATCGCCAAAAGCGCTTTGCCGGTTAAATTTTGTATGAAAACTACAACTTTGAGAGAAGAAATATTTTACAAACGTGACGGATTACCTTGTAAATGCAGTAACATACTCGTACACAAGCGGTCTGGCCATAAAGGAACTAACTTTGAGACTCGACTGCGGATACGAATAGACATTTACAATTTTCGGTTGCACAAGTAGTCCCTATTTTTTAAAATCTACCAATAACTCTAATTTTTATATCCACCAAGAAAGCTTCGGTTTAATCCAAAGGTAGATTTAACATAATTATCAGATGAAACAACTGTAAATATGAATTTTTGAAAGTGTTAAAAAAATAAGCAAAAGTTAGGGATTTTATTATAAAATTTCATTCGGGTCTTCTTCGTGAACAGGAATAAAATTAAATAGTAATCTGCAATGTAAAATGCACGAAACTTCGGACGAAACTACGAATTTCATTTAGAAAGAATAATACTCATGACCGACTTATTATTTTTTAAATATTCTCGTATTCTCCCATGTCTTTCGGTGAATAATGTGGAACAGAAACATCCCTCATGTCACGTACTTAAAATCCGGTACATAATGTGCAAATCAGCACGTGTGGACCGTCACGTCGCGAATTTTTAAACCGATTCCCGCTGCCAAGTATAGCCAGCGATTTTATAAAGTTCGCTGAATTTTCAAAAATATTGATACTTATCTGGAAATAACTTTAGATGTCCGCGCTGAACCTAAAAATTTACAACATCGTGTGAACTTCTATTTGAATGAATGTACGACAAAATATTATTTAATTTAATAAACATTTATTGCAAATCCACATTAATTTCGTGAATAATGGACCAACTGTAAAATTTTCCTATATAACATTAGAAAGTTATTTCAATTTCATTTCTAATTATACAATGGTTTAAATAGTCTTTACAACCAAAACAGTTATCAAAACGATTCAGTTTCAGACTTCATCAAAGTTTCATAATATCTATTCCAGTGCGTATAAATGTTACCTAAAACGTTATTCAACTTCCAAGCAGCACCGAGCACAGACGAATAAATAAATAACCGTGAATACAAACACGATATAAACGGTACATCCGTGTTTACACGTGTGCGCGCGGTAACTTTGTGCCTATTTGTAGGCTATTTATTTGGTTTGGTATTTCTGGTTGCGTACCGTCGCTGGCTACCGGCCGCCGTCACGCACAAATCAAAACGTCCGTTTCATTTGTTACCGTTCCAACTATTTTCGATTTATGTTTCTACTGTTTCAAGAAATTATTAATTACGTGGAACTTGATATTTATAACAGTTTCTCTGGATTTTATCAATAACACATTGTTTTTGATACTTTTATTGATTCTCGTTTATTCATCACTTTATTCACATTGAGTCCTTTAATCAATTTTTCGAGACAAATTCGTCTAACATGGACAAAAAACGTTGATTCATGTTAAACTTATCAATTTATTCCTTAACCTAGAAAGGAAGCAATAACAGATTGCCAAAACGTGACAGTACCCGAACAATAATGGAAGAAGTTTTGTGAATATACTTTTATAGACACTTGTAAAGAACCGCCCACAATATCAACAAGCCGCGTGTGTCATTGTCGGGTTCATGGAAATATTAGAAAAGTTTGGCAATACAGCCGGTGACGCAGGCGGAGAAGGAAAATCCTTGAAGAGTGATATCTCCGGATTGTAATGAAAGTCAAATGTAAAAGTGATCGAGCGCTTGCCTACCGTATTCTGTCTTCAGGTAACACAAACACGCTACTTTAATGTCATTGATAAAATTATTTTGAGAGTTTTTTAAACAATTCTCTTATGTTTAAACTTCTGTTTTAATTTCGGAATTATTTCATTTTGTTTTTTTTTTAATTCACTACTTGCATGTTAATTAATTTATTATACGTTTCTGTGGTTATTTTTTTGGTTTTAAAACATGACTTTCATCGTTTTTCTTTTTCATTGCTACTTTAAACAACTTATTTCTCCCAACAATTAAACAGATACATACTGTAACAATTTATTGTTCAAATATAATACCTACTTCTTATTTTAGTCTCTCTGTACGTCTCTATTTTCTGTTATTGTCTTTACTTGTTTTATGTTTATCTCTTACAAAGATTTCATATCCTTTCTCCAGCTGCCTTCATCGCAAAGTCGCAACATCAGTAGCAAGTCTGCCCCAGTGTTTCCGGTAATTCCGGCATGATCCATTACCGCTTTGAATATGTATGCGGCGATGAGCTGCGGGATTACTTCCGTCATTGACGACTTGTTTTTGCTCCTCTTTATGCCTTTCTTATTGGATTCCCCTTATCATACCTTTGATATCAGATTAGAGGGTTAAGATCGCAATGCGCATCCAAATTATTATGTAAAAGAGTAAAAGATAGAATTTGATGTAAGTTAAGAAAATATATTATTGTATTTAAGATATATAATACTCTTCTGTTCTTCTTGAGAATTGTAAAATACAATTACAATTATAATATCTGTACTCATAGCTTTATTCAGAAGTAAAGAAATACTTGATTTCATTTAATTTGAGAATCTTGGTAACTTCGATCAAAGTAAGTTTAGTATCTTATATATCTATAAATAATAATTTACCTTCGATACCACCTTTTCAACTCAACTCAGAACTTCCATCAAAAAGTTATCATCCGAGGCTAGCGAGCTCCAACATACATATTTCAATTTAAATTTTCTTTTCATTTTGTTCCGACGCTCGTTACAATTCAAATGTCGTTTCAAAGTGGAACAAACGGGTTTACATATGATTTATTGGCAGGAATTTCTGGGAAAATATAATACAAATAACTTTCAGTACAAAGCTCTGACTTACTAAATATAATCAAAACCTTGTCATCCTAGACTCATATTTTTCTGTTATCAATTGTATTTCTATATAATTAACAAAACTGAAGTGAATGCATTTTATGCCTTGTAACTTACTTAAAAATTCATAAACTAAGTGATTAACTTCATAACTATCTACGACTAAAACTGCAATACATCGCTTTACACTATAAAATATAGAAAGGAAACATATTTTTCTCCTTACGGCGGTGCCATTAAGATATTTCGCTTACCATCTATAATCCAGAGAAAATGTGTCAGCTATCGATTTACCTTCATTGTAATAACGCTTTGTCATAGAAAAAGCATCAAGAAGATGAAAAGTGAAGGTTGGAGACTCTTAACGTCTCTTCGACAGGTCAGGGGCGGTGTTGAGAACACTCCACCTCTCATAGTCTTCTTAGATGCTCTAATTGGCGCTGTCGTAATATGCAAATTTCTTATGAATAAGGAAGCAACGCAGTCTTGAGTCAAAAAAGAAACACTTTTTCACGCCTATTGTAGAAACTATTCCAGAAAGTTGAACAAAGTATAGTTGATACTTACAGCTGTAGGTATTTGCTTCAGAGATAAAACTGAATATCTTAATGTGGCGATTTGCTGTCACCGCATAGAAAAATGATTTTATACTTTTTTAAAAATTACGGTGTAAATAATGATGATTAAGAGATTTTTCTATATGATTGAAGTAGCAAACGAGCATGCAGTCTACCTGATATAACTCCAGATAAGAGCGAAGTCTTACCTGAGGTTTGCTCAAATACGTTGCTACCCCTGAGGACTAAGCTGGAACGCCTCGGATAATTATGTCTTCCTTACCACCCTTCGAGCGAGTACACAACAGCGCTTAACACTGCCACTATAAGGTAGAAATAGGTGTAACGGAGATGCCGCCTGAGTCGAACCACCACCTTCATATCTACATTAAATATAAAAAATATTGTAATGCGAACTATTTTCATCTCTCAATCTAGAGTCGCCGCGTAAAAATTGAAAAACCTGGCACGGGGCGTCCCAGGCACAGCCGTGAGAGGAATACACGACAGCAAATCAACTTTATATGGAAATGTTTGTTTCCAATAACTCGAGCGAAGAGCGAACGCAACATGCCCTCGTGATGCTTTCTGCAGTAACGAATATTATTATGTTCATTATTTCCTTACTTTTCTCTATAGTATTAATTTTGGTAGGTACGTATATCTAACTCTAATAATGGTGGGTTTTTTCCGGTTGTCTCATTAATAAAAATCCCATCTAGACTTCAAACACTTGCCTTTAGCTACCAATTCACTAAAGATATCGTAATAATATAGTACCTTTCATTCTGAAAAATAGATTACTCCTAAGGGATATAAAAATAACAATTTTGAATGAATTGCATTTAAAGTATACATGAAGCATACATACGTGACTATAATAAATTATAAATGTGCATGATCACGATCGAAACCGCGGGCAAAAACTAGTAGTATAATTAATATAACGTATAATAGATAGATAGGTACTACACTAATGACTCTCAATAATTATTTGCAAATAAATATTCCAGCCAATAAGAGTTGCTCGGTTTTGGGCTCTCGCTAATTGAAATTACGGCAACTTCAATAGGGCTGTTATTGGAAGCACCGAAGTTAATATTAGATAATATTATTATGTAACGTTTGATCAATAGCAGCTTATTGCTATTGGCTTCTATTCTGAGTATTTATTTTCATCGCTGATAAGAAAGAGACTATACATGTTATAACGTATATGTCGTTATTATTATTACACTCAGCTGACATAGAAGGGTCCGGGTTTGATCTTAGGTCAGGCAGACGTCATTACAATGTTATCATTTTTCTTCTGACTTTTTCTTTTTTCATACTTATAAACCCACCTGTTTTCCTATCTTTGTGTGTATTCATAACAAAGATTCGGAAAATTAAAGTACTTTTTTTCTTCATTAAGCTTTTAAGTATTCATTATTTGTCACTTTTGGAGAAGATGAGAAAATAATCAAAGTCTGTACCGACCTACCGATCCGAAAACCGATTTCAAGAGTAGCATATAATATGTATTTACCAACGTACCCACGTCTTACCTACATCTATATCTTTTAGATTTTCCCTATTTAGTATGTGCATAGATTTTAATATCCTTACGCCCTCATTTCCTTAGATCTAAGATTTGAAGTCTATTAAAATAAGTGGCGCATTCGTTTAACGAAGCAGCTCGTTAGCGCGCGCAGTCAATCACTGTCAGCGCATGATGTATGCCTGCAGGTTTCTGCACTTTGTGAAGAAAATCCGATTTGTGCATTATTTTGCTGAGAATTAGGGCACAAGCAAAGTTCATTATACAGTAAATATGCTCTTCCTTGTGAAAATTCTAATGATTTTGTGTGAGGTATAGTGGTAAAGAGCAAGCATGCATGCATATCTGCCATCGGTAAAATTGTGATATGAACCCAAATAAATTTATTTGAAACCTGCACGAGTGTAGACAGACAGCTACCTACCCGCCGGCGAGTGCAGACGTCGCCAAGCGGCTCAGTTCTCTTCTAGCTACCGGCTGGTGCGGACGTTTACAGAGCGCGTGCCTAGCAAAAATATTATACTTTTTACGCATCGGGAAGGACCACTAAAGCGTTTTTTAATATATCTGATACAGTACACTACAACATGCATCAGTACTTTTTTTAAATAGCAAGCATTCAAAGAATTTCCTAAAAGAATAATAAATTACAATGGCTCGCGTAAGTGTATCTGCTTTACCACACCCACCAAATTAAAATGCTGCAACGCCTAAAGCTACCATCAACAAATATATGACCTACCTTTTGCTTCATTTTATTTCATAAATATTTTATTTGAAATATTTTAGTTCCTTTTTAGTCATTTATTTTGGTATAGCCTTTGGAGTCAGGTCACCTCTCAGGTACCAGTTATAGTAACCACTTAAAATACAAAAATAACAGGAATATATTTTTAATAACAGATATGTTGGAATACTCGATCCATTTTGAGTTCGCAGTAAACGAATAATATTTTCTGGCGGAATGGTTTTAATAACAAGAACTACCTACTTTCGCATTCATATGGACAAAGTTTCGGCCTGGATATTGGCTATTTGCAAAGCTTGGAAACGAGAATACTTTATTGAAATATTGAGTATAATGATTTCATCTATTTAAAAAATATTGTTGCGCTTTTCTTGTGATCTAACTTGTAATCGCTCAGTGGTCGAAATTCGAAAAAAAAAATAATTAGATATTTAAGTTACAACGTTACAACGTTAAACAAAAACTAAGTTATTAAACGATAATGTCTACACTATCCTTTAATAACTTATTTTTTGTTTAACGTAGGATTTTTCAAAAATTAGACCTTCAGCTATCTTCTAGTGAAAGTCCTGTCAAAGCGGTCCAGCTGTTTAGCAGATTACCTCCGCCAAACAGACAGACAGACACACAATTTTTTTATTGCATTTTCGTTGTAGGTATCAAGTATAATTATGCATTGAGTAAAAAAATGTTATTTTCAAATCACAAATTTTATTTATTTGTAGATAAATAAATAATAATAAAATTCTTTGCATAAAAGTTAAACTAGCCACCTACGATACTTTCCAGGCATAAGCATAACGAACGCAGTAAAAGTAGCAACTCGCTTCCCAACTAGCTAAGTTTTAAACTGCTATTATCAGGCAAAGTGTTTTTAAGCCCGAAAGCCAAAGCGATCATTAGGGTCTTTTTTCACTATCGTGTAAACACTACTAATTTATAACACTTATGCTTAATTAAATATAATCATTTTTTTTATTGAAAACAAAATTTTGAAGTAAGAGACAGATTATAAGAATAATAAAAGTATACAATTGCCATGAATGTGTTAATAAGTTTAATCTGATTGATCTTCCAAAAAAACCTGTAGAATATATTTGTTTACCATTTAAAATTTTCATTCAATCCAAACTGGATTGATATTGCCGCGACGCACTGCAGTGTGGATCGTCCTCCACTGCAAGTTGGTCGTTATGTTAAAAACAAATGAACGGGAAAGTCGCTCGGCGCAGCGCAAGTGCAAGTGGCACTTAATAGCCTCAATTATACCTAGCTATACTTTTAATTAGGGAAAGTGGGGCCACATTTTAAGCGTTTTAAGAATGTTGTAATATTAAACTTATTGATAGATACTATTTAATAGAAATTCAAATGTAGATTCAGCTATATTAAGGAATTGTAGGGCATGTTTAGTATCCAATGTCAAGAACGATTAATTAAATAAATAAAAAAATACGAGTAATAGGTTTTAATAATGCTAAAATTATTCAGAATTCTGAATGAATGTAATTATAACAAGTTGTTACAATAACGTTCATTCAAAATACAGTTTAGACTAGACTAGACAAATTACAATTAAGACTAGTTCTTATAGATAAATACTTTGTGCCTACGTAGGTACATTTCCTATCAAATTCAACAATCCCTAATCAACATGGATCATAATTGATTTTCCATTCCCGAGGACTTTTAACGCTTCATGCAGATAGGTACTTCATATTTTTTTTCATCAAAAAGCCATCGTGCGCTCACTACAGTTATGTAACAACAACGAACACAGGAAAATAAATCGTTCCATCACCCGCAGTTTGCATGGCCCGCGCTCCGTGCAACACGAGCGTTTATCGCGATCAGCTGCCACCCGCGCATTGACGCTTGATTGATTCACACGCGAGCCGACACACAGACCCACCGACACACTGACAGGGCACAGAGTAAACAATGCTAAGTGATTCAAATAGGCATGGTTACTTCCAATGCTATGAGGGTAGAATCTTAGCAGTTTTCATTCATAAACGCAATGTTATTCTGTTGACACTTGATTGATTCACACGCGAGCTGACGACACGTAGACCTACCGACACACTGTCGGAGCACAGAGTATACTCTATCGTTACTACCAATGCTATGAGATAAGATCTTGGTTGTATTTCGTTTTCCGATTCTTGAACACAAGCTTCTCTTATTACTACGATCCATGACCATTAGTGAGATAATAATGGATCGTCAAATTCATCAACATCATCAAATAAGACGAAGACAGACTGGATGAAGAGACAGGATTAGTTTATGTGACTTCATTAGGAACAGCTTATACATATCTAGCAGTTGGTCCTCAAAAGCTTAAAAGTGGATGGTATAGCTAAGAAAAATAATCTAGAGGAAAATCAAATCTACAATCTTTCCGCTATGCGAGTCTAGTCGCATAATTTGCATGATGTTAATCTTACGAACGCTTAAATAAACATTTCAGTTCACTCTTGCACACATTATTTATCAATCCAAATACATGTTTGAAATACTAGTGAAGCTGGTATGACGCTAACCAGCCACACATATATTTCCGTTGCCGTAAACCTCTCGACTCGTTTGTTCAACTACGATCCATTGCGCTATAATTGAATCCACCATCCACATGCTTGAACACACGCCGGCGTTTATTTTAACTCTAGCTGATCCCTGCGGTTTCATCCACGTTAAAAAAATAAAAAGGAATACTTATCTGAACATAGGTAACATCCCGCGAAGGGGCCCGCATGCGCGTGGTGCGCGCGCTAATGCTTTTTTCGAAAACTAAACTAGCATATGTTACGCCTTAGACCTTCAGCTATCCTCCAGTGAAAGTCCCGTCAAAATCCGTCAAACCGCTTAGAAGATTAGCTCAGCCATACAGACAGACAGACAATTTTTTATTGCATTTTCGTTATAGCTATCATGTATACTTTCATACGCTTTCAGTAAAAAAAAATATGTTGAAATTACAAACAGACACTTCAATTTTATTTATTTGTATAGATTTTCAAATCACTCGAACTAATCGACCGGAGCTCTCCAGTTTAGATTGTATCAAGGAATTTCGACTGCAAGAGCTTTTCGACTGGGTTCATTAACCAGTGCCTACATTAGTGCCCTTATGCTGCAACGACGTATTTTCACCACTTAACACGGCTTTTGGTTATACCTATAGTGCTTAAAGAACCATATAGCCTATTTATTAAAATATCGGACTGATATTCAAATTTTGTATACGTACGTAAATAAATAAAGTTTGATAAAACAGTTTTTATAAATCTAATTTCTAATTTTTAAGCAACTTTTCAAAGTAATAAAGGAGAGAATGATTTGATTTTTATGATGCCAAATCATAAAAATATTTATTTACGACGAATTTAAAAACTCTCATTTATTGATGACATTTATTTACATTGTAATAATTTCCAATTCGCTATCTTTTTATTAAAATGTTGTTTAAATAATAATATTAGCTAAGTAAAACACATCCTTAGCAAAATATAAAAAAATGTAGTGGATAGAAAAGAAGTAGGTGGGTAGGTAGTGCATTTACTGAAAAGTAAACAACGACTGAACTTATACATTACATTCAATTACACACAATACACCCACATACCTACTTTTAAATTATAAGTTCAACAAACCTAAACTAAAATTCGCTCTCAAAATAAAGAGCACTTGGATTTATACTCAAATATTGAACGTTTTCGGTGAGACAAAAGCCTACGAACAATTCTACAGTTCAACGCCAGACATAGCGACTGCCAACACATTTCATTGATTGGCATAACTACAGTTCAAGGCTATATTAAAATTTATATTTATATCAACGCTTCGAACAACAATAAAGTTAACATTAATGTTAATTACGTACAGTCTGAATTAGTTGCCTGACTCGGAATACATTAAAACTTAGATGAGATAATTAATGAAAGTAATTACTCACGGGAGCAACAAACAACATTACGTGCGTCAAATGTGCGTTAAATTTTATTCCATACAAGAAACTAAATAACATTTAGATCTAGGACGGTTTATGTCTTTAAAATGAGGAGATTCTTTGAATTCTGTGGGGGAAGAAGCTAAATGTTTGTGTAAACAATCTTATTATTAATAAATATCTTTATAAAGAAAACTTCTTACACAAGAATATCCATAAATTTTAAAGCGATAAAGTTTGTACTCTATTTTTTGCTTGAAACTCACAGGTCTATCACACAATTACATATCTATACAATTAAATAAAATTAGAGCGTCTGTTTGTAATTTCATAGTAACATTTCTTTACTAAATGCATATGAAAGTATACACGATGTCTATAACAAAAGTGCAATTAGATTTTTTGTCTGTCTATTTCGGGTAATTTTCTAAACGGCTGGACCGATTTTGATGAAATTTTCACTGGAAGATAGCTGAAGGTCTAAAGCGTAAAATAGACTACGTTAATTTTGGAAAAAGCCTTAACGTGCCCCGCGCTTGCAGCCGCTGTCACTTGAGAGCCGAGTGTCACTTATGTTAAATTATGTATGCATTTTTATTTCTTTAACGCGGGTGAAATCCATGTTACAAAATGGTATACCATGTATCAGTATTTCCATTCAATACAATCATTCTCTGTTAAAAGCGATTACAAACAAGAGCTGACACAGCTTGCAGCCGGACTACAAAACTACATTCGGAAACACGAAGCGACAGGAGCGCGGCTTACTGTGCAATTGTAAGATTAGGCTCCATCGGTTTCGGAACACTATTTCTCCAGTTAATCCCGGAATCCCGGGATCCCGGCACATGCAATCCCGCGGCAAGTGAACTAACGAACTAACTTGGCTTAGCTTACAACAGATGGGCCGATCCACACTTTCTGAATCCTAAATGCTCTCGTGTCTGTAATGGGATAATCGGTGCACATGCCAAATTGTTATTCTATTTTTATTTGGACTCTATATCGTTTTGCGAATATAAATTAATATATTATTTCGTAAAATCCTTAAATATTACAAATATAAATAAAAATAAAAACTATCTACCTATATATTTATCATATAACACTTATTTCTTCTATCATAAATTAATTTATTATTTTTCGTTATCTACTCGTATTCTATACTAATTACAGACAATTGTACATATATATTTTAAAAGACATATAATAAACGTTAAACGTTTAATTCGAATCTAGAGACAGAAAGCATTAATTTAAGTTTAAATATACTTACGACTGAAACTTTCTTCATTACAGTTACGAGACTATTTATAAATGACCCTCCCTCAACAATTGCTAACAGTGTCAATTCTAGAAAATAAAAATCGTGGCAGAAACTGAAATCTCTTCAGAGCCACATTTAATACCAACGACAATGCTTGCAGACGGCCCGGGGGTCTGGACCAGCGTTTCTCAAACTGGGGGTCCCGAATCGGGGGGAGGGTGCATTTGCAGCTACAGTTCGCAATATTTTTGAAAGATATGCATGTTCGATTCATTGATTAACGAAATCATTTTTAAATTATGATATATTATGTAGGTATAATAAAATTAAATATGTATTTACATAAATATGTACCTAATACAATAAAACGAATATTACGAACTGCAAATTATTTCAAAGGATTAACCATTATCATAGTATATTCAAATAAACTATGCATTAAATTATTGATACAATTTTATAGTTAAGACGTCGCAATCCTTTTCATTTTGCGTGCCGCGGTAGAAATGTTTGAGAACCACTGGTGTAGACGCATAAGTCGCGTTTTTATTCATCATGCACCGACTCAGAGACACAATGGGAGTGTCTTCAAAGGGCGTATTTCAATGACTTGCGTTCCAGCGCGATATTACACAATAAACTAAATAAAATACAACAAACAATTAATTTGTAGGCTCAAGAGAGTGTCTACTGCGAACGTCGGTAATACATTTTCAACGAGGAACATCTATACAAATAAATAAAATTGAAGTCAGTTTGTGATTTCAAAATAACAATGTTTTACTCAATGCATATGAAAGTATACACGATACCTATAACGAAAATTCATTTTTTTTTGTCTGTCTGTTTGGCTGAAGTAATCTTCTAAACGGCTGGACCGATTTTGACGGGACTTCCACTGGAAGATAGCTGAAGGTTTAAGGCGTAACATAGGCTAATTTAATTTATAAAAAACCCATTAGCGCGCGCTCCACGGGAATGCGCGCGCCGTCGCAGGTGAGCAGAATGACATTTATGTTTAAATATATATTATTTTTTACTTTTTAAACGCGGGTGATACCGCGGGTTTCAGTTAGTTTTTAATAAGAATAATGGATGTGTTTTTAAAAAATATACATTTAAATTGATTTGCAAGAAGAACTACAGTACAGTACGTTAAGTAATTTTATGATATGTAAACCTTACAATTATTTTATCTTTAATCCTATGAAGTTATTTTTTACAATGTTTTCAACACAGCTAATAAGATTACTATAATAATAGTATACTTTAAATTAATTATTATTCATGAATGAATTTATATTTCTCGTACATTTATAATTGTATATTTAATAGTCACTAATAAACAGTAAGCCAATCTTTACAAAATTATAAAAGTTAAAAGTACCTTATAACAGACAAAGAAAAGCGGCGCAAGTCTAACAGCAGTGTAAGTAACATCCCAAGAAACTCGAGCTGTATTTAATTAAACACAGATTTAATATCGCAGACAGAGCCCGGGGCCCGGCGCCCCGCGCCCGGCGCCCGGCGCCCGCGGGCTCCACGGCATTAATCGCACTTTTTATATTTCCCCCTGCACTACAATGGGACTGCGCAATAAAACGATTTTCCTTTCATCAGGATATTAAAAGTACACTGTAAGTAGCGAATGAGATTTTTAAATTATGAGGCTGCATACACAATATTTTTATTGGATAAACAGGCTTTTGTATTTTTT
>DWPV01000562.1:0-27571 GCA_018251915.1 Urbanus proteus proteus | reverse complement strand
TGAATACCTGAAAATTGATTTAAATTATTTTTTACTTTTTTGTGACTAGGAAGTCGGTTTTATTTTTTTGTTAATTACAAAATAATAGATACATAAAATGTTTTTAAAGGATTCATTTTATCATTTATCTTCTTGTCCTACAAGCGGTCGGAACGAAACTTCGAAAGCATATGAGCATACGCCACAATATAATCGTAATAACGTAACAAATTGTACGTCTTTTGATTAAAAATCGATATCTACTTTGATCACTGAAGCAAGTCGTATAGCGACCGGTACAGAAATCCCGGGCAATAGAAATTTCATTGTTGCCGAGCTAGTTGACTGCTACAAATGGAGTCGTTCGTATTATCCGTAGCCCGTAGCGGCGTAGCGGCGTAGCTTGGAGACTTCGTAGCGATTGTCACGATACTACGGGTAGAGCCACACTACGCCGCGACAATTCATAAAAGAATTTTCAATAACAATCTTGTTCAACTGACCAAAATTAATTTATACTCTCTGACTTTACTCTGAATTTTCCATGTATTATAATTCAAATGTATACCACATTTATATTCCGTGAAAAATAAATTTTATATTAAAATATGTTAGGGAAGAAAATATTCCGAAGTTATGTCAGAACAAGCTCTTAATCAAGATTAACGACCGCTGTAACTTATTTTATACGAAGAAATGCTAGGAAATAATTTCCTAAAAATACTTTTTAAAATATATACAGATATTTAAAAATATTTATACAGATATTTAAAAAAATGTATACAGATATTTTCACTAAGTTTAATAAAAAAGAAAATAAAACATTTTTCACTAACGGATAACTTTTACTTAAAAGCTACAGGCACGGTGTAACGTCAATCAAACTTTACTGTTAAGAGCAGCCATTGAAGGAACTCGATAAAGTCGCAAGTAGCCGTCAACTGCACTGTTTACAACTAACTATTGTTTGCCACAAAACAAGGAAAAGACAAGAAACTTCTTCTACGAATGTTTTTTTTTTCTCAGATCTTTCTTATTTCTTAACGGTATCTTTGTCTGGCTGCTTCAATACGATATCTGACTTATTTCACTTCACAACCTTCGTGGTTTTACATTGATGCTTAAATGATGAATAGTTAATTTGACTTCATTTAAGTCATTCAATGTATAATATTCAAATAAATTAATTAGTTTGAAGAGACTTCTATATGTCCCTTGGTTCAAACTATAGAATTTGATGTGGTAGATCTTGAATGCTTAATAAATATGGGAAGATCATCGGAAAAACTAGGTTGTATATACTAATAAGTAAGTTAAAACATAAGCACAACTTTTATTAATGTTGAAGAATAATTCCATCTACAATACATTATGAAAACAGGGGAAAGTTATTAACAATTCCGTTTATAAACGTTTAGTCCCTCACATTTCGTGCGACGCAACAAGGGGCTTATTATTTTGTTCTCGCTTTTATGTCAGACGCGAAGTTGTTAACTGTTGTTTCTGTTTTAAACTGTTCACATAATACTGTATTATATTGTCCCTTGAATTAAGGAAGGTTTAGGAATTTTATGTTGCTTTGAAATTATTTGTATTTTGTCACAATACATAACGTATACAGAATAATTTAGTGACGCGGACATAGACGCTCTTCACAAACTTCCACTATATGTCTACTATCTATTTACTATTTTATGTATACGCTTATAAATGTAATTGGAAATATAATATAAGTTTTCTTAAATCCAAATGTAAGGTACATTTGTGTTTAATATTTTTTTTATAGTCGTGAATTTTAACAGTGAGCTCGTAGTCATTATGATTGATGATTAAGACTGATGTTGCTGCCTTTCAAGTACGCAGACCTTAAGCGTTGAGAACTAAAGTATTATATTGTGAAAATATTATTTGTTATATTTTAGTACGACATCCAAAGTGCTTACGTAATTTTATACTGATTATTGTACATTTTCAATTAATATCTATTTCTATCGACAGTTCTATCAATATCTATTTTATATTAGGAAATAGTGTAGTGCTACGAAAATATTATAAAATTACAATCTTATAACATTTTGATCATAAAATTAGAATGTAATTTAAGGACACAGGACTCAAAATATATCCTGGCAGATAAAAACTTAGGGGAGAACCGAGTCAAGTGGCGAGTGTAGTGCAGGAAGCGGCCGAGGAGGCTGGAGGCGGCATTTAGCGGGCCTCGTCGCCAACTTCGTGGAGAGGTGTCGCCCATTGTAATGCGTCCTTTGTTTTATTTCTAAGGGCAGCGTGACTTGGGAATTTTTATTAGCCACTTAAAATTTATTGAAGAGTGTTATTTTACGAGAGTGATCCTATAGGATATTATGGCTATAATGTGGCGCGTAATTTTAGCACGAAAGAATTTTTAATTTAATATGATAGAAATATTTAAAGTGTAGGATTTTTATAGATCGGTTTTACTCTTATGAATTTTGTTTAATTGTTTATGAACTCCTATATTGTTAAAGTATATTTTTAGGATTTCTTGGTTTTGGATTTTTAGGGATACAGACAACTTATTGTCAATTGTTCTTTGTATTTCCTAGACCATAAATATTATTGCTTGTTGGTAAAAATATTATCTTTTCTATCATTTATCTGTAATCACACTCCTTTTAAAAATATATGTGTTTCAGATTACTTGTCATGTGTAACATTCATGTTGGTATCTTAGAGCACGACATAAATGCTTGAGCGCCCGTCAGAGGGCGTCGCGCGGCGGAGCCTGAAATCGCACATATATTCGCTCTGCCTCTGCACCGCCGCCGTGAACATATTCCTACGCTTTGTAGTCGGACACGATGCGACAATATCAAATACCTACGGAAATAACAACGTTACTCTGAATGCCTTGCGTGATACAATGGATTTTAAAAACTTTTTTACAATATTTTGCTACATCTGTTGTGTCGCTTATAATTGCTTAGGTACATCGTATTTCACCATGATTGTAATAGTAATCTAAGTTTTTAATTTAAAAGTATTCGATAAGCTAGTTAATACTTTAGCGATGTTTTTATTTAACATACCATCATCATATAAATAATATGAAGCCATAAAAGGTACAAGTATAACACGATGTTAAGCAAAAATGCGAGCGAAACCATTAAAAATTTCGCAGTTTTAAATAAAAATGGCGAAAGAGAGCGCGCAGTATATTACGTGGCGCGAACCGGCGGTGGCCGTTACCGCCGGCCAGCTGCTGCAGCCGATGGAATAGATTGTTATTGTAAAACTACGGTTCCATTGCTTTTTACTATTACTGTTTCTATTCAGGTTTTTGTGGCATTTTTACTCCCGCACAAAGAGATAAAATTTCATTGCCTTCCTGTACATTTATATTATATCGGATATGTGCTTTTATGAGATCCCAATAGGCGTGGCATCCTTTTCGAACCGTGAACCAATAACTGTGACTATGGTTCTAATTTCTAAATATACATAATTGATGAGTCACGTGACAAAGGCGGTCTTTTTACTGATTGATATATAAACGATTTCGGATTCGATTTCTAGCGATCCAGACATCTAATGTCTAATTTTAAATTTTGTTGGAATCCTACCTGAGGTTGACCACAGATCCGTTGCTACCGCTGAGGATTGAGCTGGAACGCCTCGGATAAGTAATTCTCTCTTACCACACCCTTCAGACCAGAATACAGCAGTGCTTAATACTGCTGTTATAAGGCAGAAATTGGTGTGGCGGTGGTGATGCCGGAGTCGAACTACATAGAGTTCTACCACCTTTGAACCATTTGTTTGTATACATAAATTTGAGCGTGACCATGGGATCCACGTATTATTAAAGTGTGTATGTTCTAGGTCTATCCTGGTTGCTTGGGGAGAGAACTTGTATTTGTAGTGTGTACTAAACGAATCCTAATCAAGTAGAGTAACAAATCAAGCAGGGCTCCTGATCTCTCTCATCATACTCGAGCGGTCATCGAGTCAATCAACGCACCGAGTTCATTTGCATTGCGAATGTCGTGTCTCCCTGGAGGACGCTCGCTTACGTTTCCATTGCTTACGTATTTATTGACGCGAGGCTTGACCACTCCAATTATGAATAATTTATGTATAATTTGTGATGCATTGTAGCTTATGTTCCATTCAAGAATAACACGTAATGCATGCCAGCCTAAAACATTAATTCTAAGTAAACAAATTTATTTTCTGTATATGTGGTGGTGAGTCTCGTGTATGTAATTTGCCAACCAATTGATTTCTCGTTCTATTTTCAATCAGTTATCTCATATGTATTTAGATATCTGTTTATTGTCTGGATATTAGCGCATTTTTCTTTGTTTTATAGCAGATCTGTAGGAATTAACGATATATAAGCAGACTTATTATACTGCGATTACAAACACCAATCTTACTATTTAAATATATATGAGACCAAATAGATATTTCATTTAATTGGTTTCGCCCGTAAACTGTGTATTATATTATTCAAGTAAGCTGTCAAGCAGCGGCTAAATTTATCTTCAATTACAATATTCATATTCATTAGAATACAGAACATATAGAAATCGTTGTCGGGCGGCTAATTGTGTGTAAACAATGGCTAATGTAGATATCTGGTAATTTGGAGAACAACATCCACAATCTAACATGCAAATACTAGCTTCTCGTAATACGTGCTTGCGCAATGCTTCATTAGAAATAGTACCTACGTAAATAAATACATATTTGAAGGTTGAACTGCTAATAATAACAATTAGTAGTGATATGAAACAGTATTGCTCCGTTTACAAATTTAGCATTTTTCAAATGCTTAAAAAACAAGAAATTACCTTATTTTTAAATTATAATTATTTGTGAATAAGTGTTAACGTAAAAGACCTTAAAAGAAAATGTGTTTGATCTAAATGTATAATCATGTAAAAATGGATGAAAGTTTGGCCAAAGTGAACACAATTTCTTACCATACAAACATGACACACGCAGATCAAAGACCGTGCAAATATTAGTAAGCAAACAGTAGACGAGCGGCCGCTGGACGCACCGCAAACATACCGCAGCAGACTGGCTACTTTTAGAATTCGCAATATTAATCGCAAATAGGAGCATCGTGCCTGTCGCTGCTACTTTAATGCTTGCTAAACGTGTTGCAGCAGAAATGCAGTCGTTAAAATGCGCGTTTCCATTGTAGCAACCAAATATAGAAAGTTGCCAAAACGTGATGCAGTATAGATATAATCGCCAAAGTGCGAAATGTCGATATTAAAAGTAGTATGTCTGCGAGAGCCGTTATTGCGACCCGGTGGGCGAGGGCGGCTGAGAGCTGGCGGCGGCTCTTGTGTAGGCAAAGAGCAATTGCCTTATGTGGTTTAACTAAATTTTACATTATTAATTTTAGGTTAATGTGTATCAATTTAAACTATATTGATTTTTGTTTACTTAACCTAGACTTGTAAAGTAACTGTAAATTCTTTATTCATTACGATTTAAAGGTATATTATACCCGCTTTTCGGTTTCTGCTTTGACTAATAGAACAAAAATATATAGAATATTAATACCAGATGTTCACCATTATTAAATATGCGTATCTATGTACATGTAAGTATATACATTCAACGTGGCAGATGGCATGGCTTAGCAAACACCGACAAACAAAAAGAAGATAGTCATTCTTAATTTGAGTTGATTTGCGAAAAAAAGCTATATACTGTAGTAGCTATATAGTGTAGACACAAGCCAGGAAGCCACTCCGCGCTGCCTATTACATGTTCCCATTACGCGATAACGGCGCGCCGCGATATATTTGCGGGAGACAGAGCATTCAATCTCGGGAGTCATGATCGAGTATCGACAAGCGATTACTCACGTGACGTGTGGGCCCAGTCATAAGCGAAAGCGGAAATTATGTAACAATTTGTGCGATATATAGTAATATCAGATAGTAAATTGTAGTATTGAAGTTCATTCTGGTGTGGAATTTCGTTTCGACAATACTATAAAAATAATTTGTTATATGAAAGCTTTCTATAATACAATGAAGAAAATGTTCCTGCTATTTAAAATTTCCTCTAGTAACATGTCTCTTAAACTCGAAAGAGAAAATTTGAATGGTTATAATTCAAAACTAATGCAATTTTAAGACTCTTTTATTATTATTATTTTCTTTTACCCATATTTTCTATAAGTAGGTAATAGATTTTAAGGAAGTGGTGGTACAATAATATTATTGACTTTCAAAAGTTCATTTCTTTTAATAAACTTTTTTTTGGTCTCTGCCACTTCCGCTAGCAGCTTATGGCCCACACCGGCGGCTCGCAGATAGAGTTAGCCCGGTGAGCTCTGGTGGGGACGATAAGTAATTTTGCAACTTGTACACTTAATCACGCAGTTTCCGCTGCGACGCCGCGGGACGACATCACCCGGCCGGGGGGAAGCTAGTTTAGAATTAGACAGGCATCAGGTTAGCACAGCACAAGTTTATGACATGATGTCACTTATTAAGGTGAATTTAACGAGAAGCTGAATCACTGTTTCTGCCAAAATTTCATCTTGTGTGGTGTCTTGCGAAATTTATTGATTTAAACATCTCTTCATATATATTCAAAGACTCTAATTTATTAGTTACCGAAGTAATTATGATATATCGTGTGTATTAATTGGAGAAATCTGTGAGAGATATTGGTCATAATATATTTTCTTTTAATCTATACACCCGTCTTTTCAGTTCTACTGCTAGACATAGGTCTAACCTAAGGGGTATTTTCCATATTCAACGCGCTTGGCATGCATGTTAGTGATCACAGTAGATGTTGGTATTGCACAGGAAAACGTTGGTGCCCATCTCCTGAAGAGGCAGGTTCTATTCAAGACCGATACTACACTGCACTAATATAGGAAATATTATACTAGCATGCATTATAAAACTAAAACAATGTCCCTACACGACGTTATGGGAAACCTCTATTTTTAATTACTTACCGCTAACCGAAATGGGTACGCTTTGATCCGGGACCTAGAAACATTATTGTGCGCGGCACAAAGTGACTCAATAACATGCATGTTGAGTGTGTGCGCACCACCACACGTACACACACATGCACACCCCACGGGCATCAAACAAAGGAAGTAATATCGACACGTGGCCTCAACACCGCCCCAAATCGAGCTTTACCACTCAGTTGTAAGGCTTATAGTCAGTAGAAACTGAAGTGATCTTTGGCTAGTATCGTATAGGTCTCGGAGGCGTTATTATAGAGTATAGACTATAACTATGAGAGAAGTACGATCGTATTATTTTCATACTAAATTACTGCGAATAGGATTTTGTATCGCGGTCGCTAGGGAGCTTTTTCCTATTGTAATATCTATGTCAATAGATTTCCGAAGTAACAACGAATAACTCTGGGAATTGTATTGTGTACTTGGCGAAATTTCTATATCTTTTTTTTTAATATTCGATGTTTCGTTTAAAGAAGTTGTGTCGGAATTATGTGTCAAATTTCTAATCACTACAACTATTAACTAAAATAAATATTTTTCTATATTATATAAAATAATATTGTCTTTTATGATAGTTATTTTATTTTGGATTAAAATGGTACTGTATTTTTTAATTCTTACAAAATATTCATGAAAATAAATAAAATGTACTTTTACAGAATCGAATTAAATGTGGTAAAATATGAAATTTTATATCGTATCTATAAAATAAAGCCAGCAATGCGTCCGCGAGCGGCAATGAAGCGGCGTAACGAGGCTCCGGTCGCAAAATAAACTTTTATTCGTCCGGCGGCGGCGGTAACTCGCGATCGGTGACGGCTATCGCGGGCTCCGGTGGTAAGCTGGACTTTCATTTCAATGATTATTGCTTTGTAAAATTTATCTTTAATTCGTTTTATAAGATTATCAATGTTCAGAATCAAATTACTTATTCATATAGTTTTATTTACAAAATTATTTTTGAACAACTAATAAGAACATAACCTTGTGAAAGATTTTAACTTCGCAACATTTGGATTATCAAGATTTTAAGTAATAAAAGAAACATTGTAGTCTTCTTTTTCAGGTTATATTATATGTAAATAATTAAGCAAGTAACGCTATAGTTCAATGTGAATTTTCATGGGTATTCATTTTTAAATTATTCTTAGATGTAATTCATTTGAACAAAGATCGAATGTCACCAGAAATTTATCAGCGTTCATTGGTTGAACGAGCACGTTATCCTCAGCTGCAGCGGCGCTCGGCGCGGCGCTTGGCGCGGCGCCATGGCGCAGCCGCTCGCGAGCAGCAACGACGATCACTGGGGAAATGGAGTACCGGTTCCAATTTATTTATTATCATCGATACATTAACGCCATCTATTCACATTTCATATTTTACACGTTTGATTTCTCAGATCAATGAGTGTTTACTGGGCTAGGTATCGTTTCGGTTTGATTAATTTCATAGATTGTAGTCTCAACTTACCATCAGTTTCACTATTAATAATACGTATGTATTGTTAAATACGCAGTGTATCAATACAAATATGTATTAACTTTACAATATCACAAATGTATAATGTATAAAGTACCTTTTGTATGATGTCTATCGTTCTGGCGATGAGGGCAATCCCAAGTCGTGTAATCCCGTAAGCCGGCGCTGGCCTGTCGCCAGCTTCGTTAGCAAAAGCCTCAAATTTTAAGCCTCTAATATTTTTGTTCCTCGCTTGAGCATAAAAACAAACAAATTCTCTGTAAAAGTTGACAGGAAATAATATCAAGTTCCTTGAAAGACGGCAAAAAATTATAATCACATTATTTTGCTGTTCTGCGTCCTCTTGATTGAGGCTTCCTTACAAAAAAAAATGTAACTAAGTTGATGTCCTTGTCCATCTCTTGTGATCTAGTTATAGAATAACAGGACGTGCATTACCGTAGTTAGTCCAGCATATTTTTATATGAGATGGAGACTTTAAGTCACTCGTGATGATATTTTGATAAAATGGACATGTGGAAAGTTTTGAGGATTGTACATCATAAATATTAGTGTTAGAGTCCAAAATAATGTTCCAAAATAAAATATAACATTTTATATGCATAACTGAGACTGCTGAGTGAGCAATGGCGGTCCCACACTGAGCGAGGATATTTACGATGCTTGAGGTTGATTGCGGCCTATCCTCTTGGCTCTAAAGGGTAGTAATCTGGAAACTCGCGATTCAGTCAACTTGCACTCCCTGGCTCTTTGCCAGTCTATCTACAACTATGGAATAAGTAAGTGTTAAGATTTTTTTGTTTATTAAAATTTACAGGAGTCGTAATATAAAACTTGCGTATTGCAATAAGTCGGGAAAGTACAGTTGTTAAAACTGCTAGCGTTTTTAAATTACATGATTAAAGTCGGGAGCAGGTACTGTACGTTCTCGCGATGAATTGAGAGAGAAAAGCATAACCACTTGTGTGCAGTAGGTATGGTAACAGTCAAGTTTCCTAAACCGAACCCGAATTTTTAAGATCTAGTTTTAATAATTAATATCCTGACTGATTTAAAAAAAAAAAAACTAGTGATACATACGCATGCTTATATGCGTATGTATCACTAGAATTTTTTTTTATCCTTATACATCGTCCTACAGGTGTCCTGCAGGACGTTTTGTCGTATCTTCATAAAAAGTATACCAGACCTAGTGTTACGTTTAGATAATGATCCCTCATTGTTCCCGTCTTTCCTATTGCTAACATTGCAAGAGGCCTCTCGCCGCGCTCTAACTATGTCATCGCTCGTTACGCCGCTATTTGCCACTCGAGGGCTCTTTAAAAAGCAACGACCCGCGCCACTACAACAGATTTTCAAATAACAGTCATGATATCATGGACTCAACGAGCTACTCGATTTGAATACGCTTTGAACAAGCCACGAACTTCGACGAGCCTTTAGTTGTTTAGATTGTTAAGGTCGCTGCACTATCGGGTCTATTTCGATGCTCTGAGGATATTTAGTTGTTTTAAATGATTTGAATAACCTCAAAAATTGAATCCAAAAGACTTACGAATAACAGTGACTTTTATGAAGTTAACCAAGAGCGTTCACTAACACATCAAGTCAAATATAATTATTTTGTCCAAACCGTATTTCTATGCTTACGCCAGTTGGAGGGCTTTCATCAGGTAACGGATGTGAATAAATTATATTGCTTTAATATTAAAATATTTGATGTGTATGTATGTAAATATATTAATCAGTGCCCGATGGCACAATACAATGTTGTTTCATACAAAATGTATAAGTAAGGTACACAACTAGTACAAGGTAAACAAATTAGAAATTAAGCTGTACTGTACACCTACGAGTTGTTGAAGTCTCAACTAGTATCCGATCATAATATGTTTGTACTATAGTATATCTATCACTATTGAGCCCGCGGGTCCTGGCTTTCAACGCGACTACTAGCGCTGAAGGGTCCTCCATACAACAACGAGGGTAACTCGCCACTGCCGCTGATATCCCAATAACACTCGAATTTCGCTGCACGAGTACTTTAATATTCAGCATCCTGTAGTAAACACTACAACGACGATAACGCAGTTTATATAGTAAGAAACACGTATAAATTATAAGCTAGCCCTTGGATGAGTCTTGGATGAACAGAAATTTTCCGAATGAAAAGACACATAGGACGACTACTTGTCAGCGAAATATTATTATGCTAACCCTGAGGAAAAGACACATTCCATTGATAAATAAAACAAAATTTAAAACTCTCAGCACAAGCTTGATATTATCATGGTTCGTAGTAGCTAGGTTATTTATGCGAATATTTTTCAACACTGCCATTCCAAATGATAATGTCTATTCAAAAAACCAAAAGTAATTTTACAAAAACGTCACCAGTTACATAGACAGTTCGAACGGTTAGATAGAGATTGTCATTCATACCACCGGCAAAGAGAAGTTTCCAACCGCAACTCACGGTTGCGCCTTCAAAGGAGCACCTCCGCTGATTGACGCTAAACGGGCGCCCGCGGGAAATTTTCCGCGTCAAGTAAAATAAAAACCAATCCATGTGAGACTTATCTGCATCCACCTGTAAGGATGCGAACACTTCGATAATATTGTGTCGATACTTATGATCACATAAGCAATATGTAGTTAATGACCATTTAGTCAGGAGCAGTTTAGAAGTAGTATTTAGTATATTAATCGATCGTCATTAAAAAGTATTTTCTTTAATCTGAATACCTTATGTGTGAGAAATGGTTGTCATCTACACAATTTTTGTTGTTATCTGCAGTTGCACAGCAAAAGTATCAAAAAGGGTTCTGAAAACCATACTTTATCGATAAATTTATTTATATGAAAATCCCTAGTCAGGTAGAGGGGTGGCGCGAATGCATTACAAAGATTAAAGAATCGCTTTACACGCGCGCGCCGCCGGGCGCTCTCAATTACGCGGAATGGCTGTGCAGTGCGCTGTGCACTGTGTGGGGCGCAGCCGGGCGGGGCGCTACAGTGCGCGGGTCACATTACTAACTAATTTTAACATTTATTTAATTAAATGAATTGCTTTGCTGTATTTTTAAAAATAAAGATTTTCGGTCTTCTTGCACGTAAAATTTTTAAGCCGTTATTTATAGTCACTACGATAAATAAAACTGTTTTAGTTGCAATTTATGTGCTTTTAAAGGTTCTCCAGTATTAATGATCCAGCTTATCCAGTATTAATATCCCAATATACCAGTATTACGAGTGGGTGCGCCTGCATCACTGTACACCTATTTCCGCGCTCCGCTCCGCTCATCAAATCGCTCCGACTTTGTCGCGCCCAACGCGCCATTAGCTAATTGCTCGGAAAAACGGCTCGGTGTGACAGACGCGCCTCCTCCGCATTAACTCCACATTTTAAACACCACTACCACGTGTAACACATGCTTTACTAAACATTGCCTCGCTTTACATTATAATTTCGAGTAATCCAAATTACACAGTTTTTAAGTATAAATAGATAAGTTTAATTAGCAGGGTGTTTAGTTTTTCGTTTTATATCAGTTTTCATAATAATCATAACACTTTTCAGGAAAATCAAGCGTGTAAAATATTATCAATTCTAAAATAATTTTTAATGCTAAAATTATATTTAATGTAGATAAAGAGATTATATTTGTATTGCAAGCAAATTGGAACCGTACACTATAAATATTAATTTATTAGCTCCTAAGCATTGTGACATAACATTTTTAAGCAACATCGTATGTAATTAAAAATAATAATAAAGCCTTATTCATATCCAGCATTTTGTTTTTGGTTATACATTCATATTGTTCGGGTTAAGTTTTGACCAAATTTTTATTCATTGATTCTAAGGCGGTACAAAATTTTCCGGGTTAGCTAGCTTTTAATATTAATGTGTGAAGTATTAAATCCATGTAGTAAGCACAGACTATTTCGGTAAGTCCATTGCATTAAAAAAGTCAAACAATAAACATGTCCCATAATTATTTTTTCAGTTAATTAAAAAGTCTGATCAAAGGGACTTTCCGCTGTAAAGATACAATAAAGTTTCCCATCATTGCCGAATGTAATTTGGTGATATTAAATATTTTAACGAAAATAATTTCCATTCGATCAATGCAGTTACGCGATGATCAATCAATTCGCTGAACCGAAATAATCCTTTATGCGTTCAAGTTGCCCTGCATACTCGCACCTGCAAATTAAATATCTGCTATTATAAAATTGGGAATGCGTATCGTGGAAATGAGAATGTAATAATTATTGTATAAGTTTGAAATGTCACAAATGTTGAAGCTTTAATGTCACAGTCAGCAATATAGTCATATTGTTTATATTTTTAGAGAAAGGATATGAAATTATGTAATATTATATATGAAATAATGATATTTATATTATAACGGCAAATAAAACATATTATTTATTTAATGGTAAGTTATAAGTCTTGCTCAGAATTACATGGCCGGTATTGATCAGTTATCACCGGGTGGACGCATATTAAATTGCTAGTTTAATTTCCCAAAACTTGTTAAAAACTATATTAACGAGCCATTCCACCATAGACATGGGCATTACTGCCCACTTACTATATGATACAAAAGTACCAACCTACAAAGAACGCTTCCTATACCTTTGTTTCCTCCTACTAGCAAAACGTTGTAAAAGAAATGTGTTTAATAAAAATAAGTTGTCGACTAGGAGGGTAATAAAATGATGTTAATGTTATTCATAACAATATAAAAGCGGCAATAAAAGCTGTCGGTGTTGCACACAGACTCACTGCTGAGTAATAAAGCCTCAAGAAGGCCTCGGATATAATAGCCGTCTTACGAGTCAGAATAAAAAATAATAGTTGCAATACACTCCTTTTAGTAAGCCGCGACGTGAAAACATACGTACAGAGTTTTTTACACTGTTCCAACATCAAATCTCTTTATGTTGGTGTGTTAGGTTAGGTTAGATTATGGTGAAATGTAAGCTACGAACTAAAGAGTGCGATATTATTATTATTATTATCATTTTAATTCAAGTGAAAGATATAAAGTTTTTACGACTGTCGTTTATTTCTTTTTTATGAACCAGCTTCATCTGCGTTAAATTTAATGATAAATACTTACAGTTTTATATCTAGCATGAAACAAATTACTTACGACACATCTGATGCCACTGACTTTACTACATTAATTATGTTACAAATTTTATGGAAACTGAGTACATAGTGCATGTAGTATACGAATATTTATAATCTTTTGCAGTGGTAAGTTTTGTACTTACCATTTGACATAGCAATTAAATACATAACAAGAACTAAAAGAGAGCAAGAGCGAGAGAACAAGAGCTTAAAATTTTAGACTGTCTAGTCTCCACAAATACATTACAGCGTCAAAAGGTTCAAATTATAATAAAATGCTGCAAGACCGTACACATTATGCCTCCGTGTTTTTCATTTCCCGGAGCAAAGTTCACGAGATCAAGGTACGAGTGGTTCCGCAAATACAAACTTTATTACCGGGAGGGCAGTTAATCCTGCCGAGGGCCGCCGGAGGGCGCCACTTCCGCTGCCACTCAGCTGTGCGAGTTTATTTACTGTGAATACAAACATGTTTGCAGGTACTTTGTATTCAACGTGCAAACTTCACACAATAATTGAAACGAAGATGCATGCGATGTAATAATTTAATATAATTGTGGTGTTTTTAGTAATTTAATTTAAATATGTTTTTAAATTGATAGAATTGTATACCCTCACATTATAGCTTCTTCGCCATACCTATGTATAGACCATGCGCAATAAAAGCATTATTAATAGCTAGTAATACTTGTAGAGTATGATTTTATTTCCATTCCTAGTTAGTGTTGCTATGCATCTGTAGTCGATCTAAGGCAATACTCCAATGCTACTTATCGTTTTATAACCATCTACCTATTCCATTCGATTTATTTGGATAGATTTTTGTCTGTATTTTTATATCTTAGGGATTTGTACATACTTTACAAATAATTCCACAATCAATTGTGTATTGCAAACAGCATCTACGTTCATATTTGGATACCGTTCCAGCTAGTGACGTGCAGCGAACAGACAGTTCATTACGGCAGGCTCAGCGCGGCCCGATACTCAGCGCTTTCGGCGTATTGTGCCGCGCTCTAATGAAAAAACAGACGGTAATCCAAAGTGTCGCTAGTTGTGACCTCGATGAAACCTGACATTATCTTACTCTCTATAAACTGATGCAGTTACAAATTTTATGGAAAATATAACAATGGAAATGGTATGGAATGGAATGGCACATCCATTGGACCGCTGATTTCTTCATTATAGGAAATGAGAATCGTGTTTAGTTCTAAAAGCTTAGCGCTATATAGCGTTAATTTATTATGATCTAAATAGACGCTGTACGATACTATATCTACAAAAATAAAAATAAAGTTTGTGCACTCACAAACTTTTACGCTCGCTATAATAAATACACCACATTTATAGTTGGAGTATTTGCAAGATAATAAAATGCTACTAAAAGAAAGAAGAAGAGAAATATGTAGAGGCAACTTGTAGCGTTGTTCGTCCGTGTATGGGGAAGTATTCGCTTAAACGATGCTACGTCGTTGTTTTGCGTAAACGTTCCATTGCGCTCGTAAATGTGCTAAGGCTGCGGTCAAATATAAGCGTCTGCTTCCGCGATTATACGCTATACAGATTAGAAATTAGCTAAGTTACTTGGTGACAGAGAAGAATTATGTTTGCCTCAGTCAATCAAAAATATTGTTCAATTTATCATCGATTTTAATGTAAAATGCTATTATGAATTTAAACATATGTATTGATCGTAATATTAATTTATAATTAGTCTATGCATATTTAGGAGTATACTACATAATAATATAATAGTTGAATATGTCCGTGTTGTCTTTTTCCACGGTTGTAGAACTATAACATATAAACTTTTCCCAACATAAAGAATATAATACTATTTTATTATGTTTGTTGATATAAAAAGCGTTTGCATAACTAAAGAACATTTCTTTTACAGTTTAAAATTTTCCTCGGAAAACTTTGCATTCAGAAGTAGGTTATCCATCCTGGATCTTTAAAACTAGCACATCAATTACTTAACGCGGTAAATAATTTCAGTTAAATCTCAGAGCAGACGCTATTTCATCTTTTAAAAATATTTTTACGTGCAAAAAATCCCGCAAATATACTGTTTTATAATATTTGAGCAGGTAAATTGTGGTTTTACCATAAGATTGTTAAAAACAACTATTTGAAGTTAAATATTTAGATAAAATATATAAAGTATGAAAATAGTACCACGAAAACGTATGGATAAATTATTATGAAATGAGACAATTTTTTGAGATACAATATTAAAAGCTTTGCAAAATAAAAAACAAAATCGCGATCGTATAAACAAGTTGTACATACATTGCCTCCAATAAGCGACTGTAAACTTTGTACATAAAATTCACTACACTACTCGTGTATCTTTTCAGTACAATTGTTTTATATGCGGAGCGGAGTGATGCATCATGCTGGAGCTTTAGGCTGTCCACGCACTAGGCTACGCAAATACTTATATCATTTATATGTACAGTTCAAACTTCCGTTCCTTCAAACCGATTTCTGGTTTGGCTATGATTGGAGTTCTTATAAATCAATGTAACTTAACCATTACTTAGAAAATTCACCAATCTGCATTGCACAGGAATTAGGTTTCAATAGTAAGATTTATAAGTAATAGCTACCTGTAAACCTAATAATTATATATTAAGCAAAGAAGACAAACTAGAAACATTCTAAGTAATTTTATCTTCACGAGTAACAACTCATCTATATCTGACGGGTAACTGTAGTAATCCTATTAGTAGTTGTTTGTAATATTAAAAAAAAGATTACCATACTCGTTTATAAGTCAATTGAATAAAACAAAACGATGTCGCTATGTTTTTCGTTAATTTCGTAGCCTCGTGTGCCGTTCCCCTTACGCTTATGCAAGTATTCTTGTTTAATGGATGCGGAGAGCATTACAAGTGTTTTAGAATAGTTTACAATCTCAAAGTACAGTTTTCAAATAAAAGGGGAGAAGTATTGTTGTGTTTGAATACTAAACATAAAATAATGTTCAAACTAAATTTAGTGTTGTATAATTTATTTTTAACGGATTTTACAATGATATGCGGTTTAGAGGTAAACATGATCATTCATGTTTTGTGATCTTATGTAACGGTAGTATGTGTGTATCATAAGATGAGTATGATGTAGTATTAAATGTTCAATCTTCAGCTATTGTAGTATTATCTCTATCCCTCTCTATCATGAAGGGATAAACTTCTCTGTCTTTATCTTAGCAAGATTTCCTGTAGATAATATCAATTTGAGATAGATTAATATACGAGACGTTTCTTATCGATCGACCTGTTTCAATCGAGGTGTAGTAATAAAGATTCCTTATTTAGATATTTCAAGTCGTCAGTGGTGAAAGTAAGTACTTAAGACAGAATTTATCATTAACCTGTTTGGTACTTCTATACCTATCATACAATTTAAAAATATATTTTCCTCTCGTGCTATCTTAAAACACAACACCTTTCTTTGTGGTCCTGTTCGGAGCGCGGCTAGATCTATATTTTTTTTATTCTACGTTTGCTTTCATTCTCTATGAAATTGTTATAAAAGTCTCCGAGGATATATTTGCCCAGTGAGATGTTAAATTAAATCAATATCAAGTCGTGATTTTGCCTTCATAGTACATAATGTAGGTTTCAGGATTTTTTAAATTGAAACTGAAAGATTTACTTAAATTTAAACCAGCATAATTATTTTCCTTGCATTAATAAATCCTTTTGGGTCCTTTTAATTCCTTTTGCATTAATAATTGAAACACTTATTGAATATTGAGCCTTAATTTTCTAAATACGACGATAACACAAAGAAATAGAACGAAATTATTGTCCGTACGTCTGCAACTCTGTTCCAGCTATTCCTTTATTCAGCATCAACCCTGTGGAGTATACGTACTGAATATTCCTGTAAGAGTAAAACTGCTGATTTATCTTAACCTTTGCTGTGAAAAGAATTTGCGGTGTAAGATATACAGCGGAGCGACGTCGGGATCGTATCAAAAGGCGTTAAACGAACTGCAACGTTAACGTGTTGTTAATCGTGGTAAATACGTTTAATGTTCCAATATTCATATAGTACATGATATGCATACAAATATGCAATGTATACTTATATAAAATATGCTTATCGCTCCACCAAAATATTGTTTACTATTAATTGTTTTAGTATATAAACATATTTTAGGATACTAGTGACTTTTTTCATAGTATTGACAACCCGCGTGGCGGAACGGTTGCTATACCGGTCTGACACGCAATGGGTCCCGGGTTCGATTCCCGGCCAGACAGTCATCTTAATAATGAATTTAGATTTCTGTTCTGGGTCTGAGTGTTTGTGTATTCCTGTATGTGTGTGTCCATAGCACCCACGGCACAGGAGAAAATCCTACTGTGGGGCTATTAGTGTAGAAAGCGTTTTAACCTTAAGTACCACACTGATCTTAGAATGTAAAATGGTATTGCTGCACAAAGGGTTTTCGATGTAATTATTTAAAAATATTACACTTACGTTTATATGTACAAAATACTTTTAGACATTTTCTATATTCTACCAAAATAAATCAATATAAGACGAGGGCCAATTTCCTACCTACCCGTACCTGCAAACGTTGTCAATAGTGAGGCTTCAAAGGCGTGTGAGGGGCAGTTTGTTTAGGGGCTATTGTCGTGCCTTGAACCTTTGTGGAGCGCCCGAACCGAGTCCAGTACGTGATGAGGAAGCTGGCTCTACACATGATAAAGTTAGCTAATATACGCGTAGAGCTAAAAGTTATTTAGGACAAATCTAACAACTGTAAACAGTTTTAGTATAGGGTGTTTGTAGTAGAAAGGACTTCATAGTATAAGGCTTTTGTAGTATACATCTTTATGCTATTAAAAGTTATGTCGTAACTGTAAATGCCGTATTAAAAGACGCATGTTTTCAACGTTAACATATTATTTAATCTGTTCGTGTGGATATAATTTCCTAAAGCCCTATTATTAGACGAAGACTTGGAAGGTTTTCCCCAAGTACCATTTCCTCAACAAATGTTACAGAATAAGAGTCACTTATCGGTACATACCAACAATAATACAATGTACGAGTCACATAACATATTATTCCTCATATGTAGGTACGTAACACGTTATGTTATGAGAAATCAATATTAAACCGGACACCGAATGCTTGTCTGTATATCGGTATCAAGTCCCGAGGCATACCTGTACATCAATAGTCCGGCACTCGTGTGGGCAGGGCAGTGGCCACGTCGGCTGCCAATCCCACCGCTTTGTGCGTCCGGAGAGGGTCTGTACGTGACGCCGAAATACAATACTCAATGATCTTTCTAAATCTTTGTATCTCTTTTTTTGTTCTGTAACTTAAGTAGTAATATTTAACGTCGTTTATCTTACTTATCTCATGGTAAATCGGCACCATAAAGATGAACATCGTCAAATAAAACGTGTTGCCAAAGTTGAATGTAATAGTGTATACTTTCAAATTTGGATTTAGTAAAATTTTTAATAAATTTAATAACTAATTTAATTTAATAAATAAATTTAAGTTTTTAATAAATTTAATAACTCATTATCGATATATCAATATGTTATGAGTTATTACCCCAACATTATCCTAGCGTAAATAAATAAACCATATATTTTAATTGGTAATTCTGCATAAAGATATAATATTATATACATTTATAAATAAAATAATGCATATACTATTGTAAAAACTTTATAATTTAGAAACCTATTAATCAAATATTTTGACTAATAATTGCTTTAAACCTTATAATATAAAATCTTGTCTTATTTACCTGTCAAAATTACGCTTTTGTGGGTTGTTTCGACGTGTAACAGAACAGTCGACTATACAGCAACACACCATTGTAATATAAATTCTTACCTTGTCCATGAACTTATTTAATTTTCAAAAAATATGAGTACACTACGTAGCTGCGTGATGACATGCGAAGACTTTTCAAAAATACGCGCCACTTAGTGACATTTATTGCATCTCTTTCGCACTAGTAGAATTTCATATTCTTTTAGACTTCCTTTTTACACGCTTTGTTGGTCTTTATTATATCCTATGTATAGACATCATAGGATCGGCATCTCTTTCCTTTATGATCGGCACTAATATTCATTGACGTTTAGAAAACGTCAATTGTATTAATGACTTATTTAGGGTTATTCGAACACAATTTTCAAGGCAAAAAGTAATAACTAAACTAATTACACACTAATATGATAACGATTATATTATTGTATAATACGTAGATATACAGTTATAGCCACAAACCAGAAATTGAGAAATAACATTTTTATCAAATGCAGGAGAATTAAAACGTTTTGAGCCGAATGTGAGCTGAACGCAAAGTAAAAACCTCTTAATTGTTTTAGGAACTTTTCAATCGAAAAGGCATGATTGAAAGGCCAATTTCCGGGGAAGCTGGAAACTTGTCAATGCTGTGACGTTTGAAAGCGGTACTTGCGGGCCTCGTGGCTCCAGCGGCCATTGTCGACCGCCAGGAGAACCTTTGTTACGAGAAGTGTAATCGAGAAGTGCACCTTAATTGAAGCTAAATAAAACGTTCTATACAATGGAATCCGTTCTAATTGTATTGTTGTTTTGACGTAGGTTTGAAAATTTCGAACTAATCTAAGTGGTGAATAAATATTTCTGTTCTACATCTGGGTATTAAGTAAGTTATGTAAGTTAGACATTAAGAATTAATAATTTAAAACATGTATGTTACGAGTAGATATATTTTTTATTGTGATTGTAGATATTTTAGGCTAACTTAATAAAAATATATTACTTGATATTTTCTTTTACGAATGAACGTGAACAATGTTCTTATCGCTTCCATTAGTTTGGGATTTGGTTTCAGTAAAAAATACATTAGCAATGCAGTGTGAAATCGAACCAAATAAAAAGACTTGTAAATACGCTTGGTAACAATCTTTTAAGTTTAAAGGTAAATTGCGCATATAGTATTAAAAATTCTTATTTTGAAAAAGTTCGTTGCGCGCCAATAACATATCAACTCAGTAATTGACGGAGTGTCCATCAGTCCGATCTCATCGAGTTATTAATTGACTGCAGCTGTGTCAATGAATAATTGAAATGTTTTGAATTGAATTTTATTATTATTACTTAAATAATAACTTATGTGTACATTTACATATAAAGTGAAATATTTAATAATCAATACACAATTCGCAGAATCAAATAGTAGGTATTTCAGGTAGGTAATTCACGACCTGTAGCGATTGTGGAAAGGCAGACACACATACATAGACCTTTGACTGTGCACACAAAACATGACACTCACACACTATGCCTTCAACTACAACAACTATGGTATCAACTAGTGATATCATATTGTAACAAAAATCCCGACTGTTTAACACCTTTTTTATTTCATCTTTCAGGCACCATATTTAGTAATAATATAGCCTATGTTATTATGTTATTATACTATGTTACTATGGCAATTGAGACGAATCTAATGACACCTCATACGTTAAAATCTATCCAGCCGTTTGGGATGTAGGGCGTGTCAAATAAACGTATATACATACATGCGCTCGAAAAACATTACCCGCTTTCTCACGCAGTCGGGTAAAAAACAAGGAACTCCAGTGCTGGCGTAAATTTACTTAAGAGGATTTACCCCAACAATGTATATAGTATGTTAAATTCGTAACACAATAAACTAGTTTCCACTTCTTGTGTAATTGTATCATTCCTCCCGGCCATTGCCATTACGACTGTTGCTCTATCCCAGGGTCTAAATGAAATGTAATTTGCTAAATGCGACTCTAGCACGCGGGTCACGCCGGACGCTTCCTCGCTCGTTGAATACCGGCCGACTATTAATTCTATTTGCTTCCTAATCCTGCTTGTTAGTCAAGACCACCTGCTATACACATCGCCAGTATAGTCTTAATGAAGTGTTATAAAAATGTTTATTGTAGCGCAATTAATGTACGTAATAATTAAATTAAGGTGTGAAAGCGATATGGTGCGTGTGCAAACTGAATGCAATGCAGTAAACATAAGCAGAGAGCGTGCAGTTAAAAAAACAACGTATACTCTGACTGATTTAGTATGCACTGATTTCAAAACAGCGTGCAATTAAGTAAATTGAGTAAACAGGTAAACGTAGGTAAGGTAAACACATATATTCTACACTGATAGTCTCACACTAGGATTTTCTTGTGTCGTGGGCAACACGGACGAACAAAGACAAATACACATAACAAATCTTCATCATTCAGATATCTATCCCGGAACCCATTGCGCGTCAGAACAATTTCAGAATTAGTGATCGCTTCACCATGCGGATAAGTAAGTAGTAAGGGTGCAATTGAAGCAAAACAGCGTACAATAAAGAAAAAACGTATGTAAAATTATGTAATTATAATATTAAACAAAAAGTTTTTTACTTCTTTGACATGAAGTTAGCAAACCTCTGATTAACTAAAGTATGTATCTTGAAAAAGAATAATTTATTAAATGTTTCCTGAGCAGTGTTGTTGTTAACATTAAAAAACCATTTTCAGTGAAGGTTAAAGCATTCAGAGTGGAGGTCAAAGGAGCTTTTGCGCAGCTTTCAGAATGTAATCCGACTAATACCGACGCGATTTAGTATTTATTCGTGTTTCACTATGTTATTTTAATGTGAAGTAAAAAAATATATTATTCCCTTGCAACAAATCTTTCTTTCCTATTTTTCATTACACATTTGTGTTAATTACAAATCAAATATTATTGAACAAGTAACATTGTCTTATAGTGTATATTATAGGTATATTTAAATTTTTAAAAATATTTCTCCATTCAGGTGAGTCAAGCTCTAAATTCTCAAATTACCTAGCATTAAAACCTCGAATGCGGCGGCGAAAGCTTTGAAGCAAATCTCTCTCTAAGCTTTTACCCGAAACCTTGCCTTTAATTCCCTCTGACCATTACCGGTCTAATCACTTTGATAACACTTCCTATGCGGACTAATCACTTTAGGTATTAAAGTTTTAAGCGATGAATGACGATACATGGCAATAATTTGTTTTAATATAAATGGAAATGAACGAAGGTGCCTTCTGTAGTAGGAATTACGAGTACTTGTACAACAACACGCGGAGGCTCGTCTCCGCTTTAATTTTAATTACTCGGACTGAGCTCTCGTTTTTGCGGCGACATACGGGTGTCATTTCACGTAAGCACTAAGGTGAGCTGTTTACATTATCTTTTATTTGGGTTCCAGAACAGAACTTTTGTGTAGCAAAATAAATATGTTGTGAGAGAGAAAATAAAACAATACTAAAATACCTAGCATAGCTCCTACTATTACTATAGGTTGAAGGGGATGTTTGAAATAAAGCAAAGTTAAATAGCATCAGTGTATATCTGACCATCTGATAAATATCATGTGGGCTACGCTGCTACAGGGAGTATGCCAAGCTTTCATTTCCGACTATAATCATTGAATAACAGTGATTCATCATCAACCCATTACTGTCCCACTGCTGGGCACGGGTCTCTTTTCAGTGAGAGGGATTTTAGGCTTTAGTTAAGTGCGAATTGGTAGACTTCACACACCTTTGAGAACTTTTTTTTTTTAAGAACTCTGAGATGTGCAGGTTTCCTCACGATGTTTTCCTTCACCGTAAAGCAAGTGATAATTAATTTCTAATACGCAGTAACTCAGAGGTGCGTGCGTGCCTGGGATTTGAACCTCGGACCCTCGATTGAGAGGCCAAGTTTCAACCATTAGGCTATCATATCAACAGTGATTAAATATTAGCATTGTAAGGTTTAAGACACCTAATATAATTATCTAAAACACATAAAAAAGTAGGTAGTGCCCTTGTCAATTTAATTTTAACTTTCAGCAGGAGTACTACGGTGCTCCTAGATGATCGCAGCCGAACTGCCTCGAAGCGCGTTCCGTATGTTTCCGGGCGCAGTCCTCTCGCTAATGATGCGCTACACAATGAACGAGCACTCGACCTAACTACTCTAATCCCGAGATTGTGTACACGCCGCTTCATACGCCGTACGTGTAGGCTTGCGTAATGTGTGCTTGGCTCATATAAATGTGTATAATTATTTTTGGTAATATCCCGTATAATACTTTAAGAGCTGCTTTCAGATGTAAGTTTGTCGCAGTAAAACTGTTTGTAAGTTTAAATTGAATTGGTACAGTTACAAGTTTTGTGCTGTGTTGAAGTAATTAACTGAAATTTTGGCACACGTTCGAACTTAGTGCTTAGTAACGGCGCATCTGCCGGTTCGCAGAACTCCGGTATAAGACTTGTTATACTTATACGTTACACCTACGCTTCGAAATGGTGCTACATTTCCGAATACTCATTCTATTGTGCGACATAGCGTGTGGAATTGTAAACGATTTCATTTTGGTAGCTTGGACTCTGTACTGGGCATAGTCTTATCTCGCTTAGGTATAATACTTTTTTAATCTACGTAACAAACGGTTCCAGGTTTAATACATGATGGAATTATTTTTGTGCCATCTAGATATTTGACTTTTCGGTCACTGCCGTGATAATTGCACTTAGTGTAGAAAATATTAAAATGTTAACATCAAGAAAATACGGTCATGGAAAAAATAACAAAGTATATATGATACAATGTAGATACAACACAATATAATAACAGGAGTAGGAGTAATAGAGCGAAAGTAAATCATATCTAAAGTACTTCTGTACGAGTATTTCCACAGCGAGTCTCTTCGCTGTATAGTTTTCCGCCGATTTATTTTGCTGACGTCGAATTCACAGAACCAAAATTCAATTTCACAAATGGATACATTGATGGAATGGATTGAATTTTTAACTTGAATTTATTTTATGGGTGCGCTTAGTCAGCTGTTTTATTTGCAAGAGGCAGTACCTACCTACTTTGTATTGTATTTTTAGGGAGTTCGGCTTTTCTTCTCAGTTCTTGATTAGTAAACTTCACGCCAACTTGAAAACTATCTGTTTCACTGAGGCTTTATTTGGTTTACTACTTGATTTGTTGAAAAAAAATCTTATAGAGAACTTCTCCAATAGCACAACCATCGCTTTAATCACTTGAAGGTTACGGCATGCTTACAGATTAAAATATAACGGATTTAAGATGAAACAGTATAACATATAAACCGTTTTCTTTATTAAAACATTCATAATAAAACCTCGCTTATATATTTTTCACTTCATATCACACGAATAAAAATAACTCAACCGTAGCTTGGTACTGGAATCTGACCACAGCTACGTTATATAACTCTATTGCCAGCCAAAAACTGTGGTTACCAGGTCAAAAGGCATTTCAGATCCAAACAAAAGCAAGCTCAGTTTATGATTACTTCTCAGCTAAATGTAAAAATATTTTGGACGGAAAATTGTAGTGTGAAACAATGAAAAACGTTATTTTACAAAAATAGAGCATAGAGCAATTGAAATATAGTAATGATAATTTATTTGAGTCAATTAAAAATATATATGTAAAAGTTTTCGTGAAGTGAACAACGAATTTATTTTTACATACTCGTAATTCGTATGAAATTACTCAATGCAAAAACCCGTAATATGAAATAAAATCTGGGTCAATAGGTTTGTTATGATTTAGTGGTATTGTAAAATATAATTTCGTGTAATTTAGTAGTACCGAAGCGTCTCGTAAGACGTGGTTCCAAACCTTCCGGACGTAATCATACTCGAGCCACCTGGGAGAGGGTAATATCCGGGCGGCCGCATTGTATCCGGGTCAGCGCCGTCCAGGTTAATTAAACTATTGCGTACCGATCACTTCACCTTGCCTCGTTCTTTGTTACAAAAACAATACACCTATTTTTTGTTTATATTACTAAAGTTATTTTTTGCGTACTGGAGGTATTAATTGTATGATACGATCCCTGTAGTTATTAGGTACATTGTGTGGGGTGTGTGTGAGAGAGGGCTTTTATTAATAACATTACTTTGTATTACACTACTACTACTACTACTACTACTACATTTGTACACTTGAGCTATGTATTTTAACTTCCACATTACATTCAAAGATTTAAACTTTGTAAAAATATTTGGAACTAGATAACCGCAAAAGCTTACTTTAATTTATTACAATTTAAATAAAATTATAGAATCTTTATGAAAGCTAATTTAATTTTTAAAATCTTTGTGTTTTTATTAGCAGTAAAGTTGTTTTTATATCACAAAGGATAAAACTACTTTGAAATCTATATTATTAAAAGTTTGCGAATAAAAGTTCTGTTTGAAAAGGAAAAGCATAATACAAAAGCTGTAGTTTGTAGGAAGATAAAGCAGCGGAAGTGACGCCCGCTCATATCCGGCGCGCGGATATTAATATCCGGCACTACGGGACACGAACGCACACACTATTTCTTTGAAAATAATATTATTTATGTACGTAAATAAAATTCTATTACAGGACATTGGACATTACTTGACATTTACATTAACATGTTTATGTATGTTGGTGAAGTGTTTTTAAAGAGCTTTACATAAGAAAAAAGACAAGAAGAACCCAAAATGTGATTGTGCCATATTGAAAAAGTTAACACAGTAGGTGCTTCAATAAAATTTAAATTTGCATATTTATTAAAGAGGATTTTTCCTACTAACTTAAGGTACAACATTTAATTTTAAATTTAATGTTCTAAAATCTAAGAAAATAACATAATCCTTCTCCGCATGTATTTTTCAACTATTTTAATTACTTTTGTAAAAGATGTCTATTTTTAAACTACCGCTAATAATATTATAAATTTCTGTAAAGTTTAAATTATTATATTGTAGTTTACAACGTGTCCATATTAAGTGCAAGAGGCTGGAGACGGCGGCGGCGGATGTGAGCGGCGCTGATATCCGCCGCGGATATTAATACCCGACACTCTCTCGCAGTGGCGTGTGCTCGCAGTGGCGTGTGCTCGCAGCGGCGTGTGCTCGCAGCGGCGTGTGCTCGCAGCGGCGTGTGCTCGCAGCGGCGTGTGCTCGCAGTGGCGTGTGCTCGCAGCGGCGTGTGCTTGCAGCGCCGTGTGCTCGCAGCGGCGTGTGCTCGCAGCGGCGTGTGCTCGCTGCGTCTGCATGCCCATCACTTACGTTACGTAGTGGTTTTGCACTGAATTTTGCAAATATTATGTACTGTAAAGTAAATTCATTTTTTGTGTAAAGCAAGTGAAAGTTTGCAAAGTTTAACTAAATAATTGCTTTAATGTTATTTTCATGAAATGTAGGTTATTCCCTATTGCTCACTGTAATTTTCCAACTTTATTTCTTTATATCTTTAAACCTAGTCCAAAAGCCATAAGTGATTTATGTAAATATCCATAATATTAAGATTTTTCGTTATGATACCACTTTCTTTTACTAAAAGTTTATTTTTCATGAGAGAAACGAGGCTCTCATAGATATTTTCCGACAATTAAGTGTAAAGTTATTAGGGTAAATGCTATCTTAATAATTTTATCTCGAAACGAATGGGCGCAAAGTTTCCAACAACCGTTCAATTAACGGACCAAATTAACTTTTTAACTTAAAATACAATAAATTGTCCGAAATGACGACCGACCCTCTTCCAAATTACAATTGCCATAATATTGAGATCGTGGGATACTAGAGTTGGATGGCCCTGAAGCGTTTCAAGGAAGCCACTTAATTTATTTTGTTACAAGCTAATCCACACGGTTTCACCCGCGTTTAAAAGGTAAAAAAGAATACATATTTAAACATAAATGTCATCTCGCTCTCCCACGCCTGAGCGCATAACCGCGTGGAGCGCGCGCTAATGGATTTTCCAAAAATTAAAGTAGCCTATGTTACACCTTAGACCTTCAGCTATTTTTCAGTGAAAGTCCCATCAAAATCGGTCTAGCCGTTTAGAACATTAGCTCAGTCAAACAGACAGACAGACAGAAGCAATTAAATATTTAATTGCATTTTCGTTATAGG